>WNWK01011761.1:0-62972 GCA_009830355.1 Cherax destructor | reverse complement strand
GTTTAGCAAAACTTCTTGTTTACACAAGAGCACTAGCTGTGCAAGTGTCTTTCAGTTAAAAGTGGCAGCAACTGGTAATACTCTACTTCCATCATCAGCATCCATTCCAGACAACTTTCTGGTGTTCACCAAGGGGCCGAGCCACCTGACATGCCTTTGAATGATCTAATTTCTATCAGGTGGATTTTTATTTTAATCAGTGGGAAGCACAAAATGCATAGGGATTTTACAGCACCTTGGGAGATAATTAGATTCAACTGAAGGGAAGGATAAATCCAGTTGCTTGGATTAAGAACCCCCTCACCAGCTCTACTGAGGGGAATGACACAACCATTGCAGCACTACCTACGGAAGCTATGTTAGAACACGGTCTGAGGAAAAGGAAAATCGGTCAAATTCCTCAGATCAAGAGCCCCTTCACCACAAGGGACTCATGAAGAAGATAACATTTCTCAGATTTTTCAACTGTCTCAAGTATCAGATTTTTAATGCATGCTCAACACATTTAAACAGTATAAGAATTTCACATGCTTGTTCAGGTGTAGTGAGAAGCAATGTTCAGAAAGAAAGGGTTATTTGAGCCAGCTTACAGAATTTGTATTGTTAATAGTGCTTTTTAAATTTTTCTTGCAAAATTGCATGAAAAATTTAAAAAGCACTATTAACAATACATTCAATAAAAAACAGCAAACCGAAGGTGAAATTTAAGATTACTACCTCACCAAAGTAATGTTTTCACGAGTGAGCCAAAATTAAATGATCTACAGGGCTTTTAGGCATTACCAAGTTAGTTTATTTAGAGAATATATTCTTACCAAAGATTTTCCAAGACTGTCAGAAGCTTCCTTAGCTGGTGAAGGAATACTGTCAATGTCAACATCTGACTGACTGTCAGCTACTTCACCACTTACATCATCATTCTGTGAAGTGGACTCCTCAATTAAATCATCTCCACATGTTTCTCTCTCATGTTTGAGAAGAAAATTTTTAAGAGCTGAGAATCTAGAGGTAGTCTCTGAAACTTTTAGACTCTGTGAATTCTTTGTTAGACTCCAGAAAGTGCTTTCTTCACTCTTGCTTGCTTTTGAGCTTTGTGATGTAACATCCATGTTAGTATCTGTGTTTGTTTTCATAATGAAGGAATTGGAATTCTTTTTCAAAGGCTGTGTATAGCCACAAGATATTTGATTTTTCATGTTGCTTAAATCTTTCTTGTCTTCTTTATTTTCTTCATTACTTTTAGATCCTTGATATTCTAACTGAGAGAATGCATAACTTAGATTTCGTCTTCTAATTTTTGACTTTATAGGATCTTCATTCTCATTCATTATTTCTGTAGCAGGTGTTCGAGCTTCACTTCCAGCAATGTTTCTGCATGATTCTGAAATTCTAGTATCACCCTTCAGCTTTTCAAAAGCAAAACCAGAGCTAGAGTTTCTTTCATGCATCAATTTAAATACATTTCTTTGCTTCCTCATTATGTTTTGTGATCCCAGAATAGGGGAACTTGGCTCTGTGGCACCATCGTCACCCAAACCATCTCTTAGCATCTGTTCTTTCACTATTCGTCTCCTGTGCTGAGATCCTATGACTGGTGATACATAGTCTCCATCATGTGGGATATTATTTGTTTCTCTTTCTTTCTTAGGAGTTTTGAATGAAACAGTGTGAAAACTGGTTTCAGCATTGTCCTTACTGTTACAATGATAGCTGGCAGAAACACGTGGGTATATATTATCTGAATTCATATTCTGCTGTATTGGGGTGGACAACTCATTGGTTTCAGATGTACATAATTCTGGTCTTTGGGAATCAAGTGTCAATCCTTCACTTGGGTCTGATGACTTTACTTGACATGGTACTACAGGATCAGAAGTCTCCTTCATAGGCTCAGCTTTACTTAGTTCTGTCTTCCTCCACTCCATTTTATTAGGAAAAGCTGATGACTGTAATTTCTTTGAGAAATTAATGACTCGTATTCCAGGAACAACGACAGTTTTGCTGGATTTGTTTCCATTTTCCTCATCACTGCTTGACCATTCAATTGCAGATTGTTGACTCGATGATGCTCCAGGGGAAAGTGATAAAAATTCCTCAAGAAAAGCCTCTCTTGAAGTCCATCCCTGAAATTGGGAATAAATTATGTTAGTAACAAAGCATTCAGTCACCCAACTAAGACATTAATAGCATCTGCATGTAATAAATTAGCTCCTACTATCAAATAGTGTACAATCTTTCACACAAAACATTATCCATGACAATGTTATGACATATATAAAATGCCTAAATAACAACAGTATTATTCTGCACAAAAAAAATCACTCAAATGATTTAATTGTTACACGTAAGAAATTTCTCTCTCTATGCACTGTTTCATAAAATCCTTCTAATTTGAAAGAAACACACTGTATGCTTGAAGCTTTCTTTTGTGCCAAACAATATTTTATTACATGTAAACTACATTATCTGTAAACTGCATAAAAGAAATAAAGTACAGTGGACCCCAGGATTTTGTGCTGCTTCCAACTCAAACAAATATGTAAGTGTATTTTTGTAAGTGCTTTTGTAAGTGTATTTTTGGAGGTCTGAAAGGACTAATCTAATTTACATTATTCCTTATGGGAACAAATTCGTTCGGTAACGGCACTCGAACAGCATTCTGGAACGAATTACTGACGAAATCCAGGGGTCCACTGTATTTGTATTTGTCTCCATGGGGAACTGGAAAAGAATTCTTCCTCCACAAGCCATGCGTATCGTAAGTGGTGACTAAAATGCAAGGGGCTAGTAACCCCTTCTGCATTAATTACTAAATTGGGTCACACTGCCTCGGTGGAATACAGCTGGTTTGTTGAAAAAAAATATTATATTTGTACAAAATAAAATGACAATTCTTGACATATGCCAGCCACTGTTATAGCGAAAGCAGCTAAGCATGATAAAATTTATTTTATCATGCTTAGCTGCTTTAAAGTATAAAAAGTCACAATACTGTGCTGGAATACACAAATAACCCTCTGTGTGACTAGTTAAAGGTCCAAGTTAGACCAAAACATCATCATAAGTTTCAATCTCCAACATGAGGGTTATTTGTATTGAATTGATTTTACTCAGGGTGAAGCACTAAGCCTGTAGGGGTCATATAGTGGTAAATAGGAGGCATTTAGGTTTGGTCCGAGGATAAATTCAGTTCCTTGGATCAAGAGCCCCTCACCAGCATCAAAAAACCTCCCTTGAGGGGATGACTGTTAGAAAACATTGTTGAAGTTATATAAACTTGGAAGGTTATAACCCAGGATAACCAAGTACAATTAGTGCAGTATGGTTTATTTCCACTGAGGCCTACCCTAGGCTGCAAGCCATAACAGATTACAAGCTCCTAAGTGTCTGTTCACTCTTAGGTGTACAGGAGCAAGTGTAAAAAGACTTGCCAGTATGTCATGTCCTGCCCAGGATTTAGCCAAGAGTTTTTTCAGTTGTGAACTGAATGCTCTACCCCTGAGGCTTAGGTGTCCATGTCAGTCTGGTTAAGTAACTGGATTTCTGACCACACAAACATAACCTTACCCTAGACTCAACAAGCCTCAAAATACCTGTCCTTGACAGGTTATACCAGTATACACATACTGAATCTATTTTTCCATTTCTTTACCTGTAGCTCTAACACCACTGCTTTTCTTTGTTGGATGGCTTTGCAGTATGTACATGTAAAAAAACACCATCTATTAATGTGAACTAATGGTAAGCTTCAGTATGCACACAATACAGTATTTATGAGCCATATTGTAATTCAGCATTCTGTCTAGATTAAATTAAGTGGTACATGGAAATAAATGACTGTTGATTTTTTTTTGGGAACACATCGGCAGTTTCACACAAAGGTAGGGTGACCTGAAAAAGAAGAAGCACTTCCATCATCATTCATTCCATCAGTCTTGCCAGAGGCGTGCCTACACTACAGTTATAAAACTGCAACCTATCAACACTCCTCCAGAGTGCAGGCACTGTACTTCCCACTGTGTTGATATTATGCTAAATGAAAGCAAAATGATCCAAAGAATGATATTTTAATATTTATTATAATATTTTAGTGCCAAAATACTATATACATTGCATGTGGTGGGCAGGTAGTCACTGTTGATCACCACATTATATTTGTGAGAAAGCACTCAGCCCCTAAGAGTAATACAGCGTCTGGAGAATGGGAGACAATCAGGTTTGCTTTGAGGAGAGAGTGGGTAGTGCCATTCCAGATCAAAAGCCCCATTCATCAGCATCAAGCTCCCCTTCTCTCCTTGAAGGACCAACCACCATAGGCATCTTTAGATGATTTAATCGATAATAATGAAATGTTCAAAAAAAAATGCCATACACAAAATCAGGTAACTGCTTACATCATAGGCTGCATCTTGTTTTCTCTTCCTCCTCAGACTCATGGTCACATCTGGGGTCTGGTCATTACTGCTTCATTTACTTGATTATCTGTATTCTGTAATATTACAGGATGTATAAATAAATATTTAAACAAGTTACAAACATGCCTATTTTGATGTTATACAGTATATTAAAATATTGCACAAGAGAAACTACAAAATACATGCAATGATTAAAAATTTACAATCTGTATGTTTTGGTATACATATGATATAGTATGCTATTTATTGGCTTAGCCTATGGCTTGTTAACAAACTCTTAGCGAAAAACGAGTCTGTGTTCATGGAACAGATGAGGGAATAAAGAGCTACACAAGTATATACAATAAATTTATTGATTACACAAAAATAGACCAATAAATAATTTCTGAGGACACCAGGAGGCTTCAAGGAGATTTGAGTAGGTTGATATTGTGGTCAGAAAAGTTGCAAATGTAGATCAATGAGGACAAATGTATGGTTACACCCAGGTACCTATTTATTGCTAGGTGAACAGGAGCAAGAGGTGTGAGGAAACTGTCACAAAGTTAAGTAAAAGGACACCAGTGCAACTAATATGACATTTTATTGTGGCAACGTTTCGCTCTCCAGGAGCTTTATCAAGCCGTTATGATGAAGCTCCTGGAGAGCAAAACGTTACCACAATAAAATGTCATATTAGTTGCACGTGTGTCCTTTTACTTAACATATTGTCGGTAATTCTACCAACATTAATACAGTCACAAAGTTTCTAGTTGTGCTGGTCATTTAGATGAGCTGAAGATGTAAGTTTATTTAGATAGGTAAACATAAGTACAGTTAAACAACTTTAGGTGACTGTAATTATCATATAAAGTAAGATAGTATGTGTAAATTACCTAGGATAACCCCCTCAAAAAAGTCAGACGAAGTGACTTATTTCCACTGGGGTCCATGTGATACTTTACCACTTGAGCCACAAGTCTCCTAAATTTTCCTACTGGCGAAGAGTTCTCCCACATATAAATTTAATAAAACTATCAGTATGCACATACCTAGCCTAAACCTGAATTATGCTGTTGAATAATTCAATGTTATATTTTAAGTCACCGAACTTGCCGCCCGGATACCTGAGGAACTTGTGAGTGCACCTCACAGGATGATACTTTTGATGGCTGCGGAGCAAGACTTATAATAATAATAATATCTTTATTTACTACAAGTACATGTACAAGGTATACAGCCCTAGCTGACATCAATGACATACTACTAGTATACAGAAAGTCCCTTGTTATGCTGAGCATTTCGGGCAAATTAGGTCAGTGTCCCAGGATGCGACCTCCACCAGTCTACTAACACTCAGGTACCCATTTTACACTGATGGGTGAACATAGACAACAAGTGTAATGAAACACGCCCAATGTTTCTACCCTGGCTGGGAATCGAACCCAGACCCTCGCCGTGTGAAGCTAGAGCTTTAGCCACCAGAGCCCTAATAATAATATATCTTTATTTACTATAAGTACATGTACAAGGTATACAGGCCTAGCTGACATCAGTGACATTGATGGAAGGAATCACATCAAACTATTACCACTCTACAGTACGTGACAGTACGTTAACTTCTCTTCTAAAGGTTGTATGCAGTTTACTTATTGGTTTCAACTTGTTTGGTCTTCTTCGTGTTGGGTTTGTAAGGGCCATTGACAGCTTCCACTGTACCCAGTCATTCTTCCCGTTGAACGAAGAAGAAATATTGACCACAGCTGAGCCATGAAAGAAAAGGAAACACGAGTCCCTTTGTAAATAGAAACAGAAACTAGAAGCTCCCAATTAGATCAGGTGGACCTCCTTGCCAAGCCGCATCAGAACGGGACGACCACATACACTTCTGTTATAGGTTGTTTCTTCTTGTTTTCTTTAAGGCCGCCGGTATTCGGGGAATAAATCTCGAACAAAGTGGAAGGAATAATAATAATAATATTAATATCTTTATTTCTATAAGTACATCAATGACATACTACTATATAGAAAGCCGCTTGTTATGCAGATCATTTCTGGTGGCTAAAGCTCTCGCTTCACACACGGAGGACAAGGGTTCGATTCCCGGCGGGGTGGAAATATTTCGACGTGTTTCCTTACACCTATTGTCATGTTCACCTAGCAGCAAATAGGTACCTGGGTGTTAGTCGACTGGTGTGGGTCACATCCTGGGGGACAAGATTGAGGACCCCAATGGAAATAAGACAGACAGTCCTCGATGACGCACTGACTTTCTTGGGTTATCCTGGGTGACTAACCCTCCGGGGTTAAAAATCCGAAATCTTCTCTTATTAGTTTAGTCCCAGGATGCGACCCACACCAGTCGACTAACACCCAGGTACCCATTTTACTACTGGAAGAACACAGACAACCGGTGTAAAGAAAAACGCCCAATGTTTTTACCTTTGCCAGGAATCGAACCCGGACCCCTCACCGTGTGAAGCGAGAGCTTTGTGATAGTCTGTGTGAGAATATCATTAACTTAAAAAGAAAAACTGGAATGTAAGGATATAATGAGAAGCAAACGTAAAAAGATGAGAGAATTATGCCATCAATGCTTAGGCAAAGCTATAAGCACTACTTAATTAGTGCCTAAAAAGACTCATAGGACTATTATTGTTGGCGTTAAGTAAATAAGTAAGTTAAGTTGCCTGGTGGCAAAAGCTCTCGCTTCAGGCACCTAAAGTCGGTACCTGACCAGCCAGGCTGTGGTTCGTACGTTGGACTGCGTGCGGCCAGCAGTAACAGCCTGGTTGATCAGGCTCTGGTCCAACATGAGGCCTGGTCACAGACCGGGCCGCGGGGGCGTTGACCCCTGGAATTCTCTCCAGGTAAACTCCAGGTAAGGGTCCGGGTTCAATTCCCGACGAAAGGGTGGAAACATCGGACATGTTTCCTTACACCGGTTGTACATAAATAACAAAAAATGCACAATACTGTGACTGGAACAATACACAAATAACCCGCAATTGAAGAAAGGAGCTTACGACGACGTTTCGGTCCGACTTGGACCATTTACAAAGTCACACTGGTCCAAGTCGGACCGAAACGGCGTCGTAAGCTCCTTTCTTCAATTGCGGGTTATTTGTGTAGTGTACCGGTTGTCCATGTTCACCCAACAATAATAATGGGTACCTGGGTGTTAGTCGACTGGTGTGGGTCGCATCCTGGGGTAAAACTGACCTAATTTGCCCGAAATGCTCATCATAACAAGGGGCTTTCTATATAGTAGTAAGTCATTGATGTCAGCTAGGCCTGTATACTATGTACATGTACTTGTAGAAATAAATATATTATATTATATTATTATTACATAACAGCACGTGTGTAGAGAACCTAGGATAACCCAAAAAAGTCAGTCAAGGCGACTTATTTCCATTGGGGTCCTTTTAATACCTTATTAATATACTATAAAGGGGATAATATCTTATTATTATATTATAAAGGAGATATACTAGGAATAAGGCAAAATGAGTTATTTATATTTACATGGGTGTTAGCTAAAAAAAATTAAAAACTAATTCTCCTCCCTTTCTGTCGCTTCATTTATTAGGCACCTTTTGGCTCTTCCTGAACTGGTTCATGCTATGATTGGCTTTGACATGTTCAGGCAATCTGTTCCATTCCTTTATTGCTGTACAATAAAAGGTATTTGAAGCCTGGCCACTGACTGTGGGTACTACAAAGTTGTGCTCTCTCCCCCTAGTACTATGACTGCAGCAAGATATTCTGGACACTGTTTGTGAGCAATTTTATAAACTTGATTTAACTTCAGTTGTTTTACTCTGTCTTCATCATTCAGCATATTCAATTGTTGTAATTCATCCTGGCCTACATGTTCTCTTTGACCCAGGTCCAAGATGAATATTACCATTTTGTTCTAGGTGTTTTGGAGTCTATCATTCAGTTTTTTGTCAAGGCAGAGTACCATGAAGAGCAAGCGTAGTCCATATGACATTGTATAAGGACTAGACATCCTGCGTTAAAAGAAGCAAGGCTTCCCAGTAGTTTAGGAAAAATATGTTGCACATATTTGGCAGGAACTATAAAGGAAACAAAATTTGTACCGGAAAGAGATACGGAACAATAAGTCCCCAATTAGGTTAGATGGACTCTGTCTTGACTCCGGTGGAGCCGGACACAGCACCTCCACCTGAGTCAACAACAATAGGGTTTCCTTTGACCTGGTAGGTGCTGTTGTAAGGCGCAAAGAAAAATTATAAAGTAGCGGGCGGAGTATGATAAAGACAATCGCCCCAGTAAGAGAAAACAGGGAAAATTGGACACTGATGCTTAAGGCAAGGGAAAGAGCGAAACGTGTGGATTCCATCAACTGCTGAAGTCAATTCATGTCTATTATGCGATCTATGCAATTTTTTTTTTAGTCTTATTAAATTCAGGTACATATCTTCATTCCCAACGCTATCTTTTCCATCTTCGCGAGTTTTTAAAATGCTTTTAAAAGGCGTTTTTCTTCTTTTACTATTTCCAATTATAATTCAAAAGTTTTGAGTTGCATGCATTTGCAAAATTTGGCTGATATGATACGTCAATTAGAGTATATCATATTTTGCAAATATAAGCAATATTTTAAAATCAAGAGAGTATTTAATCTTATCCCAATAAAGTACACAAGAGAAAACAAATTATTTTAGTGAAAATGTGAATGAAAATATTAGTTGTTTTGAAACCTGTGCTGACACCTGGCGACCAGGTGGACAAACCTCCACCGGAAGGTCCGTTCTCGAAATGCATTCCATAGAATATTAGAAATACATACCCTAATGCTATTAAAAAGTACAATATATGGTAAAAAACAATTTAAATATTTATTTCTTCATGACAGGCAAGGCAAATTTGAGGTTTAGAGTATTTTAATATATACATTTTGAGTACTGGCCCTAATTATTTCTTAAGTTTGGCTTACCTGAGCCACACCTATAGTGATACTTGTCTTGTGTTCCGCTTGTTTTGATTATTTCTGCTAGGGATATATATTATTCTTCATTTCGAACGATTAAATCCTACAAGGTGAAGCATAACTTAATTTTCATTTGTCTCAAATTTACAATAAAAACTGTTTATTCTAATAAACTGTCATTTGTTGTAACGCATTCAAATCACTCAATTTTGTGTAGCTTTAATTAAGCTATATCTATACCGAGGAAATCTCTTCCATATTATTAAAACAGTGAAAAACACAAAAAAATGACGTATAAAGCAATTACCTATATTCATATAGAATTTTTAACTAAATCACACTTATGTATTTGGCTTTGTTGAATGATCTAATTTAAATCTTAATACGTATATCTCAACAGTATACACATATATTAATATGCTTTAAAGACGAAAACATTACTGTGCTTAATATAAATATTTTATTCATTGAGAAATATGTCTGTAAAACATATATTTAACAGAAGAAAGTAGCTTATTCATTAAAAATAAATCACACAATACCAGTGATCTGTATGACCCTTGCGGGTTTAAATCTTAAATTAATGATGATAAGAATAATAAAAATAATTCAAATTCAAATTCTTTATTTCATGTAATATACAAGGTGGGGTGTACTTATAATTATACATTAAAGTAGATATTACAAGATGGCCAATAATATGCCTAGGTATGCCTAGGCTTTTCAGGCAGTCTTATGATAATGGATCCTAGTGATCTCACCGATGCTGCCAAGTCATCGACTGGTCAAGAGAAGGTTATTTTTAGGTTTGGTTAATTTAGGTCTGGTTGGATTGGGTTCAGCTAGTTTTGGGGTTAAGTTCATTTATATTATGTTAGATTGGGTTGGGTTACAGTTGGATTTGTTTAGAACAATCTAACATAATGTAACCTAACATAAAAAAACAAAACATTTAACGATTAGCAAAACCCACATACCATTGTATATTGTAAACTATAATAAATTAAATTGATTTGTGTAAAAAAAATATCATCAAACTCTGCCAAGCAGCTAAATTTGATAAAGACCTAAGCCTAAAATATGCTGCTGGATAATCTCTAATATTTTACCAATCCCTCAAGGGCAGTGGCGTGCAGAGGGGGGGGGCGAAGGGGCTGTGGCCCCGGGCATTCAAATGGGGGCATCCAATTAGAGAGGGAAATAAGATAATGATTAGGGGCATACAATCAAGGAGTCTTTGGGGCATACAATCAAGGAGTCTGGGGCATACAATCAAGGAGTCTTTGGGGCATACAATCAAGGAGTCTTTGGGGCATACAATCAAGGAGTCTTTGGGGGCATACAATCAAGGAGTCTTTGGGGGCATACAATCAAGGAGTCTTTGGGGGCATACAATCAAGGAGTGTTTGGGACATACAATCAAGGAGTCTTTGGGGGCATACAATCAAGGAGTCTTTGGGGCATACAATCAAGGAGTTGGCCCCAGGCATCACCAGACCTCTGCACGCCACTGCTCAAGGGATACCACTGTGGGGTTCTTGATGCAAGGAACAGGATCTGTCCTCCCTTTCTTTGGATTGAGCATAGTTGCCTCCCATTCCTTAAGTGCTGTATGACCAGGATAAGTTATTAATATTGGTGACTTGGAAATTTGGTGAATTTACCAGATATCATCACACTGACTTTATTGAGTTATCCTAAGTTGGTGCCTGACAAAAATCACTGACTTTTCAATTCACTGACATAACCGATTTATCCAGGCGTCAGGCTCTGCAACTTTAATTTAAATATAACCCAGTTATCCAAAATAAGATAGTGAGTTTCATCCTAGACCTGGGTCCAAGAGAATTTGTAGCCCAGGATCAATTACTAAAAGTGGAATATGCTTAAACTGGCAAGATAGAATAAAGCACCTGAAACTCAACCATGTATATTTTTTTTTTTTTTCACTCAGTTTTACAGGTTAAGAGCTGTTATCCTTCCTCAGCTCAATTCAAAGCCATCCCTATCTAAGGTATTAAGATTAAAATTAAGATTATTTCAGCATGATACAATGTTTGTACCTACTTACTGCCAAGTACCTACTTACTGCCAAGTACCTACTTACTGTCATGTACCTACTTACTGCCAAGTACAGTGGTACCTCGACTTACGATGGTCCCCAAACTCACCCTTTTATGTAAGTTTATTTTTTTAAATGCTTTTGTAAGTGTAATTTTGGGGGTCTAAAAGGACTAGTCTATTTTACAACATTTCTTAAGGAGATAAATTCGTTTGGTAATGGCACTTGAACAGCATTCTGGAATGAAAAAATATCGTAAGTCGAGGTACCACTGTACCTACTTACTGCTAAGTGAACAGGGGGCAACAGTTGTAAGGAAAAATGCCCATCATTTCCACCTGTGCTGGAGATTGAACCATGGACCCTCAGTATCTGAGCTGAGTGCACTGTGAACCATGTGTTCAGAATATCTTGCTGCAGATTTTGTAAAGGTTAGGAACCAAAGCCATTATGGTACTAGAGAGATTAGATATAATTTTGTAGGACCTACAATAGGTGGTCAGGCCTCGAACACCTGTTGCACAGCGATCAAGGATTGGAATGGGTTATTGATAATGTCAAGACATGTCTTAGTTTAAAACAGTTTGAGAATGGAGTTGAAGAATATCAAATGAATGAAGCTACAGAAAAGGATGATAGTTATTTTTTGTACAGTATTAATAGTAAAATATTCATAATTTGTGTTTTGATCTGATATGTTAATTTTTATTCTGATTTACATTTATTAATACCACTAAGAATAGAGGATAAGATGGCATTTACCTTATACATGTATATAGTACATGCCTATGTAATGGAGAACTATGTAATTATGTAACACAAGGACATCAATGTAAGTTATATTGTTTGACTTTGTTGGGCTGTCCTAGGCAGAATTCTATGTAATTTACTACACAAAACCATTGTAAAACTTTAAACTTATGTATAAAGCCTAAATAAAAACTTAATTAGCTTCTTTTAGGCATGTGCTTGCCCATAATTTTACTAAATTGATGTATGGGAGAACTTTTCACCAGTAGGAAAATATTGAGAGCTTATTTTAGCCTTTTGAAGACTTGGGAATGTTAGTGAGATCACTTGTGTTCCTTAGGTTAAGTCGACATAATGTACAGTGGAACCCCGGTTAACGAAAAAAATTCATTGCAGAAGCCTGATCAAGTGCCATTACCGAACGAATTTACTTCCTTAAGAAAAAATGTCATTTAGGTTAGTCTATTTCAGACCCCAAAAAATACACTTCCACAAGCACTTACAATATTATACTTACATAATTGCACGATTTCCGGGGTGTTCGTTAACCGGGGTTCCACTGTATTACTAATGTGTATCTACATCTGTGTGCCCTCAGACTCTTCTCAAAAATCACCTACTCACCCTATACTAAATACTCATACTGTAACAACTTTCAAACCCAATGTTATTTTCCTTAAGATAATCTCAGTTTTATATTGTCATCCTCCTTAACACTTGTTGCAATTTCATATCATCATATTGTCATTTTAATAGTATAGTATCATATTGTAATTTGAAATAAAATATATAACTAGAAGAAACTCAATAAATTTCTCTAGTACAGTGGTCCCTTGGTTTTCGTGCATCTCCAAACTCGAACATTTATGTAAGTGTATTTTCGTAAGTGCTTGTGGAAGTGTATTTTTGGGAGTCTGAAATAGACTAACCTACGTGACATTATTTCTTAAGTAAGTAAATTCGTTCGGTAATGGCACTTGAGCCGGCTTCTGGGATGAAGTTTTTTTGTTAACCGGGGTCCACTGTATTGTACAGTGGAACCCCGGTTAACGAACACCCCGGAAATCGTGCAATTATGTAAGTATAATATTGTAAGTGCTTGTGGAAGTGTATTTTTTTGGGTCTGAAATAGACTAACCTAAATGACATTTTTTCTTAAGGAAGTAAATTCGTTCGGTAATGGCACTTGAGCAGGCTTCTGCAATGAATTTTTTTCGTTAACCAGGGTTCCACTGTAATTTGAAATAAAATATACAACTAGAATAAACTCAACCAATTTCTCTAGTATTGTCTTTTTAATAGTACAGTGGTACCTCGGTTAACGATATTTTTTCGTTCCAGAATGCTGTTCAAGTGCCATTACCAAACAAATTTATCCCCATAACGAATAATGTAAAATAGACTAGTCCTTTTAGACCCCCAAAAATACACTTACAAAAGCATTTAAAAAAATAAACTTACATAAAAGGGCGAGTTTGGGGACCATCGTTAACCAAGGTACCACTGTACTGTATAGTATTATCATATTGTAATTTGAAATAAAATATATAACTAGAATAAACTCAATCGATTTCTCTAGTATTATGTACATAGTGAATAAGTCTTTAGACTAAGCTGCCCCTAATGCCATGACATGCCAGTGGCTCTCCTTGCATTACAGTTTTATAATTGTAACTACCAATACCTATGTATACTTGTAACTTGCAACGAAATAAATATTATTATTATTATTATTATTATTATTATTATTATTATTATATAAATTTATACTTTTGTATGTAAAGTGTAGATTTCCTGCAGGTGAGTCTGATGCTTCCCCATGAATACATACCCTGCAGATTTCCTGCAGGGTATGTATTCTTAAATTTACCTGATGACCAGGAAGACTGTGGTTTGTGAAAACTCTTCCCACTTATAAGGCTTTTCTTATGTTATCAGGTTTTCTGTTTATTTGACCACTGTTCTTGCATCAAGGGCTTCATTTTCCACCTCTATCCAGCATAACTGCTAAGTAATTTTTTGCACTTTCTGTTGCTTTCATTCAGTGTAGAATTTTTTGTATCTGCAATATTTTCCAGTTAATTTATGCACTTATGCTTCTGCCTTGATATACAGTAGTTTAATTATTTTGAGGACTTGTAGGGATATCCTAGGTTAGCTCACTATAAAATATCACTTTTGCACATCTTGAATGATTGTATGCACCATTGTATATGAAAAAAAAAAAAGAATTCTGAATACAAATTGCTAATACGGTGTGTACTATTATGTATTTGTAATTGGCTACTCTAAATAAATAAATAAATATTTTCATAGTGATAATAGAAAAAAATGAGGCAATGACTGAAAATAACCAGCTGCAAAAACTATATACTGTAATATAGTACTCGAACCAAATGCAAATAAAGTTCTGAGGAGTTCTGGTTAGCAGAACTAAATCCAAAATGACATGTCCTCAGTGTTCACAATACGTACGAAGTGCTGTAAAGCAACAGAAGTTCCAGAACTATACTTTATTACATTATAATAAGTACATACATACTGTTGGTAAGTAGGGTGCTTAAAGCCTGTTATCAATTTATTAGGGGCAAGTAAACAAAAACACCAGTTCAAAATTTTTAAATGAAATAAAAAAATATTAATTAAGATTTATTAAATAAATAAAACTTTCAAAGTTTTATGCAATAACAATTTATATCTTTTGTTAACACTATAATTATCTATACAGTGGACCCTCGGTTTTCGTTGAAAATTCTTTCCAGAATGCTGTTCGAGTGCCATTACCGAACAAATTTGTTCCCATAAGGACAAATGTAAATTAGATTAGTCGTTTCAGACCCCCAAAAAATACACTTACAAAAGCTCTTACAAAAATACACTTACATAATTCTTCGAGTTTCCAAAAATACACTTACATAATTGTTCGAGTTTCGAGGTGAACGAAAATCATTGCTAAAAACTTAACTAGAATAGTATAGATGACTGGAGAGATACTGGCTACAGAGGAGAATTTGAAATCGTTACAGAGACATGACTGGATAATACTGGTAGCAAGTGCCTGTGCAACACTCAAACTGTGCAGTAGTGCCATATGCATATATTTGATATGAACATTAAATAAAAAATCCATGTATACAAAATGTTGCAATTTGTACAGTGCAGCATGTATGATTTGTTTAAATTACATTATTTATAATGAAAAATAATTTTAAATGGCTCATATGAAGAGCAACCTATTTGTCCATACACATAAATCCAGTAGATTGCAATAATGGATTGTCTGGGGATTACCAATGGACACCAGGCTGTCTTCAAGAGGGAGCTGGACAGGCACCTAAAGTCAGTACCTGACCAGCCAGGCTGTGGTTCGTATGTCAGTTTGCATGCGGCCAGTAGTAACAGCCTGGTTGATTAGGCCCTGATTCACTGCAAGGCCTGGTCGTGGGGGGCGTTGACCCCCGGAACACCCTCCAGGTATATAGAAGTCACATAAAGTTACCTCAGATAGGTTACAGTATACTGGCATACATTACATATTACAGAATGAAAATTAGCTACTGGCTACTGCCATTTTGGAGTAACATCATATCAGGTTGTATCTTGATTACTTAAACATCAACATAAAGTAAAATTTATATGTACAGTATTGAATAGTATTTTAAAAATAATTTTAGGTGCTTTAAATGAAAGCTGGTGTAAGACCTGAGAAAGACAGTGAAGCTAAGCTATGGATGAGTTAAGAAAGGCAGACAGTATTTTTAACTGACTTTAGTTAATAGTCTTAATTGGTAGGTGAAGGCTGGCTAGCTGACAAGTTGTTAAAAAGACTCGTGTAGCAACAGGAGACCTCTGTATACGTTTCACTTACATGAAATGTCATTTTTTTAACCTATTTTTTGATAAATAATTTTATGGTTTTTGTTCTTGCTCACTTTAAATTTCTAACTACATAGTTTTATATCTAAACTGTTATTTATTAAACATTATCTCAGATGGTAGTATTAACTTAGCATGTTTTTTCTATTATTGATAACTGCTTGTGTGTGAACGCACCTGTAAGTGGTTCTCCAGCTCCTTGGCCCAGCCTACCTCAACTCCGTGTGCATGTCGCATCAAAACCTCGAGATGAACTACGTGGGGGATCCTGTCCCCCATACCAGACTGTAATTAAATTTTCGTCTACTGTCTTGCCATTACAGTGATGGCAGTTGGGAATTAACTGCTTTGCTCCATAATCCACAGCTTTAAACTTTAAAGCTTATATTTTAAATGGCTTTTAATCAGATAACGTTTCTCTTGTTTTAGCTACTTTATATATTAAGTTTTATTTTATTAAAATTGTTAAAAATATTGTTCAAATGTTGAGTTGTATATTAGGTAAAAATCTATTACTAACTTACTTTACTAACTATTCTTATTTACCTGGGATATATTATATTATCACATTTGCACACCCAAGTTTGTTATTCATAATAATTAAAACATTTAATATTGTTTTTAATTATATTATAAGTTTATTGTTCATAATTAAAAACAATATTAAATGTTCGTATTTGTACACTACACATTAATATTTCACATTTTGGAATATGTACTCTTATTATATAAGTATACATATTATGGTATATACAAATATATGTGGGTGGGAGGAAGAAAGGTGCCCGCTCTGAATCAACGTCAAATGACACTCATTGTAGCTTGTGTATAAATTTTGCAGTTAAGTGAAGACATGCAGCATTTTTTTTTTTGTCTGGATACAATTGATAAGGTAGCTACATACCACCAAGTATAGATAAGTTGTGGTGTTTCCTTTATTTTATAAGATATAAACACTTTATGTGAGTTGTTTACAATAATGTGATTTCACAAGGAAGGAGGGTAGCTGCTGTAGTTTCCTTTAAAACAATATTTTCTTTTTTACTGCTTTAGATATGCTGCATCTTTTCAGTCATTTCTTGCTATGTCTAATGCTTTATTCAATGTTATTCAATGTTGTTATTTTGTAGTGTATACGTATAGTTTATATTCTGCATTATTTTTGAATAAGGATATGTTTTTCCTTCTCTTGCCATATATCACCTGCCATCTCCTGATGTTCATAAGCCATTATATTTTTTTTAGTACAGTAGACCCTCATTTAGCACGGTAGTTATGGTCCTGAAAACATCGTGTTAGGTAAAATCGTGTTAGATAATTAAAAGAACTTATGGGAAAAATAGGGTTACAGTCCTGAGAGTCCCCAAAAAGCCAAACAAGTTTTTTTTCGACCAACAGATCTTACAAATAAAAAAGAGAATATGTAATTGTAGTTCATTATCATGATGTATTATGTTGTTTTTACTGCTTAAGACTACAAATGTAACAGAAATAATAGTATTTACCTTAAATTGTGGGTGCTGGTGTTTGTGGATGATTGTGAAGAGAGTGGAGAGTTATGCTGTGGCCCTACTGGGCTGAGGTGGATAGTAGAGATTCTGGAACTGAAGTCGATAGTTGTACTGAGTGTCTCTAACTTTAATAAAGTCATTCAGTAAGTCAGTCCATTCAGTAAGTCAGTTAAGTCATTCAGTATCATTCAGTAAGTCAGTCAGTCAAGTCATTCATTAAGTCAGTCAGTCAAGTCATTCATTAGGTCAGTCAGTCAAGTCGTTCAGTAAGTTAGTCAGTCAAGTCATTCAGTAAGTCAGTCAGTCAAGTCATTCAGTAAGTCAGTCAGTCAAGTCATTCAGTAAGTCAGTCAGTCAAGTCATTCAGTAAGTCAGTCAAGTCATTCAGTAAGTCAGTCAAGTCATTCAGTAAGTCAGTCAAGTCATTCAGTAAGTCAGTCAAGTCATTCAGTAAGTCAGTCAAGTCATTCAGTAAGTCAGTCAAGTCATTCAGTAAGTCAGTCAAAACATTCAGTAAGTCAGTCAAAACATTCAGTAAGTCTGTCAAAACATTCAGTAAGTCAGTCAAGACTTACCTACCGCAGGTGACCGCACGTTCAAAATTTTTCCCCTACAGCGAATCGCGTAATATAAGGTTTACGTCGTGTTAGATAAAAATGTGCCGCAATTCTTCAATCGCGTAATACCCAAAACGCGCAACATAAAGTCGTGCTAAATGAGGGTCTACTGTAGTTTATACATTATTGTTGAAAGGTTCTTATTTTATGCATCATAATACTGTTTACTCATCACAAGAGTATGACACATTGTAATGCCTTAATTGTGGACATTAACATGAATGACAACAGTCAGTCATCACATGTCTAAGAAGATGTGCAATATGGCACCCATATTGCACATCTTCACTGCAGCAGAATATAATACATTGCAGTAAAACACATGACATTTGGTGGTACCTCTTGCAGCATTCTTTATTATATCATATATCAGGAATTATATTACAGTAGTACTGTATACTCTATATTTGTGGAAGTACTATACTGTATTGGGTATCTATCTCTTTTTAGATTGAATGTTTTTAATTATTGGATACAGTAAATCTAATGCCTTAAGTCATGTAAATGCTTGTTGGATCTCCAACATAATCACACAGCTGCAAATCGCAATCAGTACGTATTGTATGAATTATGTTAGTACAGTACTCTACAAGACAGGCTATTTTTCATCTCACCAATTGGAAAATACACTACACACACACCTGGACAGTTTTTAAGCTGTCGCTACCTTTCATCCCAGCATCAGTCAACCTCTCCAGTATTTATAGACACATAGTCTTACAATCTTTCTAAGGCTACTTCCTTTTTCTTGTCATTGCACATTAATAATAAACTGAAGATTACATATTAATACTGTTCTAGAAGTCAGTGGAAAGAAAAGTGAGAATCTATGATGAATGAGAGACTAGTGATGTTAGCACCTACATGGTAATATTATCTCCATGTGGAAGGAGGTTAGTGAATGCTTTGGGTAAGTGAGATTCTTTGACAGTGATAAAGAAAATGGAAATAATAGCTTCAACCTGGCAGTGTTAGCTCTGATATGGAGGAGGATGTAATGACTGCTGTAAACATAGAATTAAAATAATAAAGAGAATAGCAGTAGTAGCCTCAACAGTAGTTGCAAGAGATTGAATGCTTTGAACATGCACTCGATGCACAGTCACCAGCAAGGAAGTCTTCCATACTGTATAACCTAACATGGCTGTCAGACGTGAGGTAAATTGGGGGTTATCCCAATGTTTACCACATAAGCTGCTCTTACAGCACAATTAATACAATGCAAGTTTCTAGGAACATATCTTCTGTATAAGATTTTACTGTACTGTACATAATATGTACAGTACAACACTTATATTAGTATTTGAAAGTCAAAGATATGCAGTAATACAGAGTCCTAACCATTTTGTACAGAACATAAGTAACATTGCAACAGAGTAACTGATATTCTTATTATCCAACTTGCTTCCAATCTTATAAATACATGTATGTATCTTATAAATCTTCTTCTTTCAACAAATCGGCCGTTTCCCACCGAGGCAGGGTGGCCCAAAAAGAAAAACAAAAGTATCTTATATATATGAGTAGTAGTAGTAGTAGGTTGGTAGACAGCAACCACCCAGGGAGGTACTACCGTCCTGCCAGGTGACTGTGAAACAGAAACCTGAAACTGTTTTACATGATGGTAGGATTGCTGGTGTCTTTTTTCTGTCTCATAAACACGCTGGATAACAGGTATATCTAGCTACTTCTACTTACACTTTAGGTCACACTACACTGGCATACACATGCATATATATATGTACATACACACATCTAGGTTTTTCTACTTTTTCTTAATAGCTCTTGTTCCTTTTATTTTCTCTATTGTCCATGGGGAAGTGGAAAAGAATCTTTCCTCCGTAAGCCATGCGTGTCGTATGAGGCGACTAAGATGCCGGGAGCAATGGGCTAGTAACCCCTTCTCCTGTACAAATCTACTAAAAACGAGAAGAAGAAAAACTTTATAAAATTGGGTTGTCTGAATGTGCGTGGATGTAGTGCGGATGATAAGAAAGAGATGATTGCCGATGTTATGAATGAAAAGAAGTTGGATGTCCTGGCCCTAAGCGAAACAAAGCTGAAGGGGGTAGGCGAGTTTCAGTGGGGAGAAATAAATGGGATTAAGTCAGGAGTATCTGAGAGAGTTAGAGCTAAGGAAGGGTAGCAATAATGTTGAAGGATCAGTTATGGAAGGAAAAGAGGGAATATAAATGTGTAAATTCAAGGATTATGTGGATTAAAATAAGGGTCGGATGCGAAAAGTGGGTCATAATAGCGTGTATGCACCTGGAGAAGAGAGAGTGTAGAGGAGAGAGAGATTTTGGGAGATGTTAGCGAATGTATAGGAACTTTTGAACCAAATGAGAGAGTAATTGTGGTGGGGGACCTAAATGCTAAAGTGGGAGAAACATGCAGAGAGGGTGTAGTAGGTAAGTTTGGGGTGCCAGGTGTAAATGATAATGGGAGCCCTTTGATTGAACTTTGTATAGAAAGGGGTTTAGTTATAGGTAATACATATTTTAAGAAAAAGAGGATAAATAAGTATACAAGATATGATGTAGGGCGTAATGACAGTAGTTTGTTGGACTATGTATTGATAGATAAAAGACTGTTGAGTAGACTTCAGGATGTACATGTTTATAGAGGGGCTACAGATATATCAGATCACTTTTTAGTTATAGCTACAGTGGGAGTAAAAGGTAGATGGGATACAAGGAAAATAGAATCAGTAAGTAAAGAGAGGTGAAGGTTTATAAACTAAAAGAGGAGGCAGTTAGGGTAAGATATAAACAACTATTGGAGGATAGATGGGCTAGTGAGAGTGTAGGCAATGGGGTCGAAAATGTATGGGGTAGATTTAAAAATGTAGTGTTAGAGTGTTCAGCAGAAGTTTGTGGTTACAGGCGAGTGGGTGCGGAGGGAAGAGGAGCGATTGGTGGAATGATGATGTAAAGAGAGTAGTAAGGAGAAAAAGTTAGCATATGAGAGGTTTTTACAAAGTAGAAGTGATGCAAGGAGGGAAGAGTATATGGAGAGAAAAAGAGGTTAAAAGAGTGGTGAAGCAATGTAAAAAGAGAGCAGATGAGAGAGTGGGTGAGATGTTATCAGCAAATTTTGTTGAAAATAAGAAAAAGTTTTGGAATGAGATTAATAAGTTGAGGAAGCCTAGAGAACAAATGGATTTGACAGTTAAAAATAGGAGAGAGAGTTATTAAATGGAGAGTTAGAGGTATCGGGAAGATGGAGAGAATATTTTGAGGATTTGTTAAATGTTGATGAAGACAGGGAAGCTGTGATTTCGTGTGTAGGGCAAGGAGGAATAACATCTTGTAGGAGTGTGGAAGAGCCAGTTGTGGGTGTAGGGGAAGTTCGTGAGGCAGTGGGTAGAATGAAAGGGGGTAAGGCAGCTGGGATTGATGGGATAAAGATAGAAATGTTAAAAGCAGGTGGGGATATAATTTTGGAGTGGTTGGTGCTATTATTTAATAAATGTATGGAAGAGGGTAAGGTACCTAGGGATTGGCAGAGAGCTGTATTGTTCCTTTGTATAAAGGCAAAGGGGACAAAGAGAGTGCAAAATTATAGGGGAATAAGTCTGTTGAGTGTACCTGGTAAAGTGTATGGTAGAGTTATTATTGAAAGAAAAAAAAAAGTATCTATATATATGTTTTTACTGTATAGGCCAATTACAGCTGAAGAGCATGTATGGTTGAAAGAATTTCTGTTATTCTTGTCAGCATTACCTGCTGTTCGACATGAAGAACACACAATTTTGTATTCTACTATTTTTTCTGTTTGCGTCTTGCATTATCTCACTACTGCATTTCTTAGAATAATTACCATATTCATTACTGCATTAGTGAGCTTATTTGAACTGATTAATCACTAAAGTTGTTCTTGTATATTATTTGGTGTATATTAATTGGTGTGAAATTATTAGATATCTTTAGATATTGTTCCCTGTGTTCTTAATTTTTTATCCAATCAGCACTGTATTATTTTCTTTATTAGAAATAATAAAATTTCTTTGCATCTTTGCACTGTAATTAGCTACAATAAATTTCAAAATACTCCAAAATATAACCAGAATATAACCATTTTATTTATTTACCCTCTCCATTACATCAGAATGCCTCGCTCATCAATAGCTGGCAGCATATCTGGGATATCAACAACATCTCGCCTCTCAAGAGTATCGCATGCAACTACCATCCGCTCAGTGGCAACTCTCACTGAAACGCTTCATACAAAGACTGGCTTTTCAATTCCCATTCTCCCTGATGCTTTCATTACAAATGTTCAGCGAGGTTCAGTTATTGCTGCCACATATTCAATTGTAAGTAGGAATACAAATGGTTCTTATGCTTTAATTAATGTGCAACATATTTTTGTATGTATTTCTGTTTAAATTCTGTACTAAACTTGTAAAGATTTTTTTTATGGTTTTGTATACAGTATATTGAGGTTTTGTCAGTACTATAGGTAAACCTTTAAAATTTCTGGTTATACATATAGATAATATTAGCTTGAAGATTATAGTACAATTTTTTTCAAGCTGCAAGAAGGATACATGAACTGAAGAAAGTGTAAAGAAGCACAGGTGAAGGGATGAAGACATTTTAAAGCAATATGTAGATTAAAGTACAATAAAGTTGTATTTGCAGTTATGGTAGTCAAGGTTTTTCTTATGTTCATTCTGCAATTTATTTATTTATTTTTTTTTTTTAAACAAGTCGGCCGTCTCCCACCGAGGCAGGGTGACCCAAAAAGAAAGAAAATCCGCAAAAAGAAAATACTTTCATCATCATTCAACACTTTCACCACACTCATACATAATCACTGTCTTTGCAGAGGCGCTCAGATACGACAGCTGAGAATAAGTCCCTCCCAGCTGTCACTATCCCAAACCCCTCCTTTAAAGTGCAGGCATTGTACTTCCCATTTCCAGGACTCAAGTCCAACTAAATCAATTAACTGGTTTCCCTGAATCCCTTCACAAAATGTTACCCTGCTCACACTCCAACAGCTCGTCACGTCCCAAAAACCATTCGTCTCCATTCACTCCTATCTAACACGCTCACACATGCTTGCTGGAAGTCCAAGCCCCTCGCCCACAAAACCTCCTTTACCCCCTCCCTCCAACCTTTTCGAGGACGACCCCTACCCCGCTTTCCTTCCCCTACAGATTTATACGCTCTCCAAGTCATTCTACTTTAATCCATTCTCTCTAAATGACCAAACCACCTCAACAACCCCTCTTTAACCCTCTGACAAATACTTTTAGTAACTCCACACCTCCTCCTAATTTCCACACTCCGAATTTTCTGCATAATATTTACACCACACATTGCCCTTAGATAGGACATCTCCACTGCCTCCAGCCGCCTCCTCGAAGCAGCATTTGCAACCCATGCTTCGCACCCATATAAGAGTGTTGGTACAACTATACTTTTGTACATTCCCTTCTTTGCCTCCATGGATAACGTTTTTTGTCTCCACAGATACCTCAACGCACCACTCACCTTTTTTCCTTCATCAATTCTATGGTTAACCTCATCCTTCATAAACCCATCTGCTGACAAGTCAACTCCCAAATATCTGAAAACATTTACTTCTTCCATAATCCCTCTCTCCAATGTGATATCCAATTTTTCTTTATTTAAATCATTTGATACCCTCATCACCTTATTGCCAATGTTATGAATGAAAAGAAGTTGGATGTCCTGGCCCTAAGCGAAACAAAGCTGAAGGGGGTAGGCGAGTTTCAGTGGGGAGAAATAAATGGGATTAAGTCAGGAGTATCTGAGAGAGTTAGAGCTAAGGAAGGGGTAGCAATAATGTTGAAGGATCAGTTATGGAAGGAAAAGAGGGAATATAAATGTGTAAATTCAAGGATTATGTGGATTAAAATAAGGGTCGGATGCGAAAAGTGGGTCATAATAAGCGTGTATGCACCTGGAGAAGAGAGGAGTGTAGAGGAGAGAGAGATTTTGGGAGATGTTAAGCGAATGTATAGGAACTTTTGAACCAAATGAGAGAGTAATTGTGGTAGGGGACCTAAATGCTAAAGTGGGAGAAACATGCAGAGAGGGTGTAGTAGGTAAGTTTGGGGTGCCAGGTGTAAATGATAATGGGAGCCCTTTGATTGAACTTTGTATAGAAAGGGGTTTAGTTATAGGTAATACATATTTTAAGAAAAAGAGGATAAATAAGTATACGAGATATGATGTAGGGCGTAATGACAGTGGTTTGTTGGACTATGTATTGGTAGATAAAAGACTGTTGAGTAGACTTCAGGATGTACATGTTTATAGAGGGGCTACAGATATATCAGATCACTTTTTAGTTATAGCTACAGTGGGAGTAAAGGTAGATGGGATACAAGGAAAATAGAATCAGTAAGTAAAGAGAGGTGAAGGTTTATAAACTAAAAGAGGAGGCAGTTAGGGTAAGATATAAACAACTATTGGAGGATAGATGGGCTAGTGAGAGTGTAGGCAATGGGGTCGAAAATGTATGGGGTAGATTTAAAAATGTAGTGTTAGAGTGTTCAGCAGAAGTTTGTGGTTACAGGCGAGTGGGTGCGGGAGGGAAGAGGAGCGATTGGTGGAATGATGATGTAAAGAGAGTAGTAAGGAGAAAAAGTTAGCATATGAGAGGTTTTTACAAAGTAGAAGTGATGCAAGGAGGGAAGAGTATATGGAGAGAAAAGAGAGGTTAAAAGAGTGGTGAAGCAATGTAAAAGAGAGCAGATGAGAGAGTGGGTGAGATGTTATCAGCAAATTTTGTTGAAAATAAGAAAAAGTTTTGGAATGAGATTAATAAGTTGAGGAAGCCTAGAGAACAAATGGATTTGACAGTTAAAAATAGGAGAGGAGAGTTATTAAATGGAGAGTTAGAGGTATCGGGAAGATGGAGAGAATATTTTGAGGATTTGTTAAATGTTGATGAAGACAGGGAAGCTGTGATTTCGTGTGTAGGGCAAGGAGGAATAACATCTTGTAGGAGTGTGGAAGAGCCAGTTGTGGGTGTAGGGAAGTTCGTGAGGCAGTGGGTAGAATGAAAGGGGTAAGGCAGCTGGGATTGATGGGATAAAGATAGAAATGTTAAAAGCAGGTGGGGATATAATTTTGGAGTGGTTGGTGCTATTATTTAATAAATGTATGGAAGAGGGTAAGGTACCTAGGGATTGGCAGAGAGCGTGTATTGTTCCTTTGTATAAAGGCAGAGGGGACAAAAGAGAGTGCAAAAATTATAGGGAATAAGTCTGTTGAGTGTACCTGGTAAAGTGTATGGTAGAGTTATTATTGAAAGAATTAAGAGTAAAACAGAGAGCAGGATAGAAGATGAACAAGGGGCTTTAGGAAAGGTAGGGGTGTGTAGACCAAGTGTTTACAGTGAAACATATAGGTGAACAGTATTTGGATAAGGGTAAAGATGTTTTTGTGGCATTTATGGATTTGGAAAAGGCGTATGATAGGGTAGATAGGGGGCAATGTGGCAAAGGATGTATGGAATAGGAGGAAGGTTACTGAAAGCAGTGAAGAGTTTTTATGAGGATAGTGAGGCTCAGGTTAGAGTGTGTAGGAGGAAAGGGGACTATTTCCCAGTAAAAGTGGGCCTTAGACAAGGATGTGTGATGTCACCGTGGTTGTTCAATATATTTATAGATGGGGTTGTAAGAGAAGTGAATGCGAGGTCTTGGCAAAAGGTGTTGGGCTAAAAGATAAAGAAGCAAATACAAAGTGGGAGTTGTCACAGTTGCTTTTGCTGATGACACTGTGCTTTGGGAGATTCTGAAGAGAAGCTGCAGAGGTTGGTGGATGAATTTGGTAGGGTGTGTAAAGAAGAAAATTGAAAGTGAATATAGGAAAGAGTAAGGTGATGAGGATAACAAAAAGAATAGGTGACGAAAGATTGGATATCAGATTGGAGGGAGAGAGTATGGAGGAGGTGAATGTATTCAGATATTTGGGAGTGGACATGTCGGCGGATGGGTCTATGAAGGATGAGGTGAATCATAGAATTGATGAGGGAAAAAGGGTGAGTGGAGCACTTCGGAGTCTGTGGAGACAAAGAACCTTGTCCATGTGAAGCATGGGTGTGAAGCATGGGTGATGAATGTTGCAACGAGGAGAAGGCTGGAGGCAGTGGAGATGTCATGTCTGAGGTCAATGTGTGGTGTGAATATAATGCAGAGAATTCGGAGTTTGGAAATTAGGAGGAGGTGCGGGATTACAAAACGATTGTCCAGAGAGCTGAGGAGGGGTTGTTGAGGTGGTTTGGACATGTAGAGAGAATGGACGAGACAGAGTGACTTCGAGTGTATAAATCTGTAGTGGAGGGAAGGCGGGGTAGGGGTCGGCCTAGGAAAGGTTGGAGGGAGGGGGTAAAGGAAGTTTTGTGTGCGAGGGGCTTGGACTTCCAGCAAGCATGTGTGAGCGTATTTGATAGGAGTGAATGGAGGCATATGGTTTTTAATAGTTGACGTGCTGTTGGAGTGTGAGCAAAGTAACATTTATGAAGGGATTCAGGGAAACCGGCAGGCCGGACTTGAGTTCTGGAGATGGGAAGTACAGTGCCGGCACTCTGAAGGAGGGGTGTTAATGTTGCAGTTTTATAACTGTAGTGTAAAGCACCCTTCTGGCAAGACAGTGATGGAGTGAATGATGATGAAAGTTTTTCTTTTTCGGGCCACCCTGCCTTGGTGGGAATCGGCCGATGTGTTAATAAAAAAAAAAAAAATCACCTTACTCTTATCTATGTTCACTTTCAACTTTCTACCTTTACACACCTTGGGTATTTAATAGTTCATTGTGCTCATCCTCAGCAAGATAGCAAATGTGCTCATCAAAACATAGACATATATGTAAATAAATTTTATTTCTTTTTTATTAATATGCATTCCAAGTGAATGGGTGTTCACTTATATTTTATGAAATACAAAAAGAATGAAGTACTGTATTTCTAGTACAATATTGGATCATTCGTATGTAATCTTGGTAATGTGAAGGGGTCAAAGAAATATAGTAAAGTATTCTGCATCATTATAATTGTAGCACATTAATGCTGTAGTGCTCATACAAAAAGATTGTATAGAGATAGCAATAAATTTAAGTCTGAAAGTGTGTGCCAAGATAACACTATTTCTCCAAACCCATTTACATTATCACTAAGAAGTTTACCAGGTACTCAGGCAGATCTAAATATAAATATTAAGGGGGTAAAAATAGTTTTTAAGATGGTCAGGCCACCTCAAAAACTACTTATCCAAGGTTGATGGACTGATACTTCATCTTTACTTTGCTACTATGCCTGCTGCCTCAATATTATGACTGAAGAAGCTCACTCTGGAGGCAAAACCTTTCAGTCAATAATAAAAATACCCAACTGTTGCACATGTGGATAAAGAGTTGATGGTTGTACAGGCATGCATGTAACTTGATGCTTCCATGTTTACTGAGTTACTGATCTAATAATAAACTGTATTCTTTTCAATTCCAGATTCAAGGTTTATTTGCTATAGTGACTGGACTGTTTGATATCTATGCTTTATCCCTTGCTGCACCAGGGTCCAGCCATTATGGATTCTATCTCTTCTCATATGACTTCGTTTATTCTGGCAATCCTCATGGTAAGATAATTATTCCCTTTGTATTTACGTAATTCTCATGCATATTATTTTTTTGTCTCTTCCACTTACTATATCTTGGCTTCTCTTATCAAAATTCCCAATCATATGTTAACTTTACCCACTATTGTTTTATATAAAGTACGTATTTATTATATAACTTTCATATACCAGAATGATACTGTTTAATTTACAGGTACAGTGGTACCTTGACTTACAAGTGCCCCAACTTACAAGTTACAAGCCATCGCTCGGTCGATTTTTTGCTTTGAGTTGTGAGCCAAAATCCGAGTTACGAGCGAAAAAAAATATGTATTTACTAAAAAAGAAAATATTTACTGAAAATGACATTTGGCAAGAACCCCAGCCTAAATGGCACAACAAAAGGTGGTTTTGGGACTTAGTACTTATAAAACAATGCTAGTGCGATGTTCTCACTGGAGGTAGTAATCATGTAATTATCTTCAGTTATTCTACAAAAAAATAAAGTTGCTAACTTTTTGACATTTGCAAAATATCTTGCCATTTACTCCCACACAAATCCCAAAATATTTGGAATATTTCCAATATTCCACAAGCCAATTGTAGAACAATAATTTTTTTTTTATGATTCCTGTCAATATTATTGCATTTCAATAATAAATGGTGGGCTTCATGAAATAAGTCAATAACTTCTGAGATTTTCATACAGCCTCTCCTCACTTAACGACGGAGTTCTGTTCCTAAGACCACGTCGGTAAACGAATTCATCGCTAAGTGAGGAGCATACTATAATGGTCAACCATCTTTGATAATGTTTTAATGTCACCTTTGCACCAGTTATAACATTTCTGGGGAAGTGGAACAGAATTCTTCCTCCGTAAGCGATGCGTGTCGTAAGAGGCGACTAAAATGCCGGGAGCAAGGGGCTAGTAACCCCCTTCTCCTGTATATATTACTAAATGTAAAAGGAGAAACTTTCGTTTTTCCTTTTGGGCCACCCCGCTTCGGTGGGAAACGGCCGACGTGTTGAAAGAAAGAAAAGTATACTGTATATTGTAATAAACAGAATAGAGAAAATCAGCTCTGATATACATTATTTAGGTATGCATACTGGTCAGAGAGCCCGTCATAAGTCCAAGTCGTCAGTAAACGAGTACGTTACTAAGTGAGGAGAGGCTGTATATCACTGCACTAGTGATCTAGTGCAGTTAGCCTCTCAAAAACTCCGTTTTCTCTTACCCAGGACCAAAGAACATGTTATAGGAAGGAGCAGTAATGATTTTATATGCTCGGACTGGTCCTGGACACTTGCCATATTATGGCCTATTTTATTCATTCTAGAGTATATATCATGTTTCTATGCTACTTACAGTGTTTATTATGTCATATTAGATCAATTCTGATAGATAAATAAGCTGTAGAGTTGATATTAGCATTATATTGAAGTATTTACTCCTGCCCCTGGGGTGGTTTTTTGGGGGCTGGAACGGATTAATGGCATTTCAATTAATTTTAGTGAGGAAAATTGATTTGATATACGAGCAAATTGAGTTACGAGCTCGGTCACAGAATGAATTAAACTCGTAAGTCAAGGTACCACTGTATTTAATTTTTGCCAAACATTGATTCTGAAATTCATCTAAGCCTAATTCACTCTGCAGGCAGACGTAATTTCTAGGCCCTTGTTCACCACTACACAAATGTTGAACTCGGAGATTAATTGACAAAAGTGAGGTAGAAGATGCAATGTAGAAATAAAAAAGTTTAAATTATACAAGAAACCTGTAAATAATAATAATAATAATATAATAATAATAATATTTTTATTTCGATGCATGTTACAAGTGTACACTGTTATTGGTAGTTACAATTATAAAACTGTAATGCAAGGAGAGCCACTGGCATGCCATGGCATGATTGCTTAATGTATGCATAATTATAAACAATGTCTAATGCCTCTAAAAATTAATAAAAAGTAAAATTAAATGTGAATTATAGTCTTTGAGTGTTATAGATTTGTGCAAAGAAGATTTGAAGTGATTTTAATCTCGACTAACACCTTGTATAGTAACTCACTCTATGATTTTCAGAGTACAGTGGAACCTCGGTTTTTGTCATTAATTCGTTCCAGAAAGTCTGACGAAAACTGAAGCAATATTTCCCATAAGAAATAATGTATGTAAATCCAATTAATCAGTTCCAGACACCCAAAAGTATTAACAAAAAATACATTTTATGGAGAATAACTATAGTTTTACATACAGAAAGCAATGAGAAATAAATATAAATGACTAATGAAATGGATAAATGAACATTTAATATCACTTTTACCTTTACTGAAGACTCTTGTTGGCGTATGGAAGACGCGAGGAGGGGAGAGGGAGGAGGAGAGGTTATTGGTTGGAAGGGGAATACCCCTCCATAAGGACTTCAGGTATCAAGTCCCTATCCGAGGTTACTTCCCTTCTTTGTCTTTTACTGGCACTGGACCCCTGTCGCACAAAAAATCTGTCCAGAGAGCTCTGTTTCTGGCGTCTCTTTAAGATTTGCCTAAAATGGGACATGGCATTGTCATTGAACATGTTGTAGACACGGCTTGCAACAGCTTTGTTAGGGTGATATTTCTCCACAAAACGTTGCACCTCACTCCACTTTGCACACATGTCCTTAATCACTCAAGAAGGCACATTCTTCCCTCTTTCTTCCTCCTCCTCTGAAGCAATTTCCTCAGCTGCAATCTGTTGCTGTTCCTGTTGAAGGTCTTGCAGCTCTTCAGTGGTTAGCTCTTCCCTGTGCTCCTCCACCAACTCTTACACATCCTGGCCACTCACATCCAACCCCATGGACTTTCCCAATGCCACAATAGATTCCACAACAGGCGTAGGGTTGTCAGGGTCAGCCCCAAACTTTTCAAAATCCTTCTCGAGGACACATTCTGGCCACAATTTTCTCCAAGCAGAGTTTATCGTCCTGGAAGCCACTTCCTGCCAAGCCTTATCTATAAGGGTTATGTAATTGAGGATATTGAAGTGATTCCTCCAGAACTCTCTCTTAGGGTCAATTTAGTGTCCGAGGTCACGTCAAAGCACCTTTGAAACATTGCTTTGGTGTAGAGTTTTTTCCCTCGCCAGAATGGAACTGATCGTTGATGAGGACGTCTTGTACATCCTGGCGAGCTCGGCCACACGTACGCCACTTTCTTATTTTTCTACGAGTTCTTTCTTGAATTCTATCGTGTTTCTCACCTTCTTTACCAAAGGGCTGGCACTCGGAACTTTCTTTGGCCCCATGGTGGCTTATTTAGCAGTCGCAAGCACAAAAAACAATGGATTATTATGAAATGTTTCATATGTACGCTCAGGATAATGTTCACTTGCCGAGAAACAACACCACACTAACTCAGAATGCATGTGTGGGAGGCTTTGTGTGCGCGCGACAGGTGGACACGTTTGGTACATCCGACGAAATTCGAGGCGATGAACGAAAACAAGAGAATATTTTGACGAAAAAAGTCGTCGATAACCAAAACCGAGGTTCCACTGTATATGATTTTCCAATTTTTCAGAAATTTTAAAATTATAAACCTGTCAGATAGTGTTACATAGGAATTTATGAAAGGATTCCACTACATGTATACTGAAATCTGTTAGGGTATCCTGTAAACCACAGGATTTGTTATACTTTCAGTGAAATTTTTTGTGTGTTCTTTGTTAATTGAACTTAATCTAATTGTCCTCAGTGTTAGATTACAATGTTGAATATCCATTTGATTTGACTATGGTGTCATAAAATACTTGACTTTGTTCTGTAAATTTCTTTGCTTTCAGTTCGGAATTCTTTGATGTTGTTTGGTGGTGTTACAGCCTTTGGTGGACTCACTCTTATTTTGACAAGTGTTATTCTCTTGCAAGGACTGCGTAAGGTAAGAATATGCCTTATGTTTACACCGTGTTTGATCTAAATATTGAAATAAGACACGTGTAAAAGTAAAATCTCTGTTGAATTGCAGCCCAGACGATCTCCAGTTACAGCAGTAATTTATAAGTATTGCTCGTGAAAATTATTTTTTATACCACTCTAATTTACATTAATGTTTTCAATTTTCTTTTAAGTATGGTATCATAGGAATTATAGAGAGTTATAAAATTCATGCTGTTACCGTATGTAAAAATTAATGTGAATGTATTGGTTTTATTTTGAATATTTATATTTTAGAATAATGATAGTAGAGGAGGGGGGAAGTGTGTGTGATCAGATATTTAAGAGTAGACAAGTTGGAAGATTGGTCTATGAAAGAAAATGAACCATAGAATAGACAAGGAAAAAAGGGTAGGTGGTGTGTTAAGGCTCCTGGGGAAAGAAGTTAATGGAATGTATCTGAGTTTAGTGGTGCCAACACTTTTAAATGAGTGTGAGGCATCTGTTTTAAATGTTGCAGCAAGGAGGAGAGTGTTGGCATTGTAGAGGTCATGCAGTGTGTGTTGTGAATACAGTGGACCCCCGAGTTTCGTAAAAACTTCACTCCTGAAGTCTGCTCAAGCGCCATTACCGAACGAATTTACTCCCTTAAGAAAAAATGTCACGTAGGTTAGTCTATTTCAGACCCCCAAAAATGCACTTCCACAAGCACTGACAATATTATACTTACATAACTGTACGATTTCTGGGGTTTACGAAACTCGGGGGTCCACTGTACTATGCAGAGAATCCAGAGGGCTGAGGAGAGATTGTTGAGGTGTTTGGGTATTTTAAGAGAGGATGGAGAAGAATAGGATGACCAAGAGTGTGGATAAAGCTAAAGTAGAGGGAAGGAGGAGTAGAGGTCATCTTAGGAAGAGTTGGATGGAGGGGGGTAAAGAAGGTTTTGAGTGCTAGAGGCTTGAGCATCCAGCAAGGTTTTGTGAGCGTATTAAATTGGAGTGGGGACAAGTGGTGTTTGGGGCTTGATGTCCTATTGGAGTGTGAACAGGTTAACATTTGTGAAGGGATTCATGAAAACCGGTTAGCCAGACTTTAAGTTTTGTAGGACAGTAATCATACTTCTACAGTTTGAAGAAACATACTTGCCAGTGCTTGAAGAAATTGCCATCTTTTAATATTGTTCCTATATACATCTGTAAGTGTGATGTAGATCATCAAAATATAATCTTTGGTTGAAGCAGGAGAAACTGAAAAGAATGTAGATTCTACACCATCGAGAACAATTCAAGTGTCTAGATTAGACACTCATTACACACTGATTTGCTCTTTTTTTTCCCCATTGACATTTTCTCCAGTAATTTTTTTCAGCTCTAAATAGTGAAAAACCCTTGATGTAACAGACTAATAGGGAGGAACAGGTGACCAATAATTCTGATTATGGTGGCTAGAGATGAGGTTGTTTTGCCATAATCATAACGACATTGAACAATTTTGTAACCTTTGGACTTTGTTGTTTCCAAATCAGCTGACCCAACAGATTTTGTCCTGTTTTTCTGTAGTATGCAACTAAGTTACTAGGCAGTAACTTAGTTGCAACTTAAGATGTAAGCAACTTGTGCATAGTTCAGGAATATATTTGTGTCATACCAGTGGTTAAAGATGACAGAAATAAGTTAATATGGAACCTAACAAAATTCAAGCTTTTTAGCTTTAAGTTTATTTCTTGTGTACAAATTAATCTAACATCAAGGATTCTTTGTTGCTTTGCAGCTGTTTCATGAAGTATTTATCAATCATAATGACGATATTCTCCCTCCACTACAGGAAATGGAAATGCGTTTGGAGCCATGGATTTGGTGTATGGCAATCTTCACAATTTGGCGTTCACTTGTGATTATTTATGCATCAATCGTCAACGACATGGTGTTTACATATCACATTCTCATGTGCTTGTTATGGATACTCTTTATCCTAGGCAATGTGTATGCTTGGTTGGTGGTGCACTCTTTCTACCATGAACTATGTGAAGTCACGAGACTTGAGGATGTTGCAAGAGTAAAGGTAAGTAGTGGCCAACAGATTAATTGTGGAATAAAATTAAATTTCCTTTTCTTATTTCATTGGAGGATAGAAATTGATTTATTGGTTTGGTTAATAGTTGTTTAAAAAAGTTTGGCAATATCTTAGTATGCTATTTTCTGTTAAAAAAATTAAACTACAATATACTAAAACCAGGTTGAAATTTAAGCAGTTTGTTTGTGTAGTTATGCCTCTTGGTTTAATCAGGTTTATAATCATGGATATGAGGTTAAATTTGCAAGATTACCTACAAATGACAGTTCAACTTTAGAAAACAAAGAATCTTCATTATGTCAAAAATATACCATAAAGAAAGCCACAGTTTTCCTATTATCTTAACAAACATTTTAAGGTAATGAAGGATTAATCAAGTGAATTGTTTTCTTGCAGTAAAGGAACCTCAGTTTTAGTTATTATGTTTGATCATTGATTTTTAAGGGACACTTAACTGGCTCTTACTTTAATAGAAAGAAAAGAAATAGATCTTGGAGATTAAGAGAAAAGTTATATGAAATAATGATAATTGACTTTGATTTTTTTTACATTAGATGAATATTGTCTTGTTGATATTTATTATATGGCAAGCAATTTATTGTTAACTGAAATTAATAAGAACATTTCATACTGTGAGTAATGCTAAGTTTTGCAGTTTAACAGTGACTGTCTAGAAGGATGGATCATCTTGATTTAGATTTACAGAGATTTTTAATAGGAGATCCTTTAATACAGTACGAGATATTTCTAGGGAAGCTTGTTTGCATGCTGCATGAAGTTATGTCTGTAAGAAACTTTAAAATAGATTAGATATAAAGGTCATCAGGAAATCAGTGTCACTATCTTCTACCAATTTTTTAAAACTAGGGCTTTCAGAGGTTTGCATGTGTCTACTTTCAGTTTACTGTTGAACCTGCTGAAGTTTTTATGTCATTATTTTACAGTATTTAAGAGCATGCAGTTCTTAAGTTTAAAATTTAACTTTTTTTTTTTTTTTCCAAGGAATGAGATTTAAGTATTTACTAAAAGATTGTGATTATAGCACTGCCTTAAGTAGTGGTTTCTTTAGTACTTAAATACACACTATCTTATTTATTTCCTCACTGAGATGTGTAAACTCCACTATAAATGAATTACTGTAATCCTTTTGATGTCTTATTCTTAATAACAAAATTTTCTAATTGTCCTTGTTTTGAAAAGTGTAAAACCACAAAAAGTATATAATAATCTTATTTTATTTTTGTTTAATGATGTTAAAACATTTTGTTTGAAGCTAAGAAAATCAGCATTTCTTTATAAATCTACTTTATCAGGTGTTTGTGTTTCTTGTGCTACCTTAATTTCCTGCACCCTTTTACAGATCGACACAATGAGCACCATGGGTTACAGTTCACGCCCCACGACTCCAGGGGCACGTTCTACCATTTCCACACAGATGGACTATAAAGTTTAGAAGCAGAAATTTATAAAATAAATTCTTTACCAAATGGTCCTAACTTTTTTTAAGTGCTGTATCACCCCTATGGGTTTAGCACCTCCCCTATGAAAACAACAACAACAACAACAATAATAATAATAATAATACTGTAATAATTAATAATAATAATAATAGTCTTGGAAAATAAACATACATTTTTTCCATGTCATACTTTGTATGGGGTAAAATGTACTGTATTGTTAGAATCTTAAGAGTTACAGGAAATACAAAAACTGGGAGTGAAGAAAAGGGATGTATGGGCCAGGTATTTGCTTTAAGACATATTAGTATTACTTAGCAAAGGTTCTTTTGGGAAAGTGAAGAGAAGTTGCAAAGGGCGATGAAGGAATTTGGGAGGGTTTGTAAAAGAAAGATATTAAAGATTTACTGAGAAAAAGCAGTGTGATAAGAGTAACAAAAAAATCTAGGCAATGAAGGATTGGATATCAGATTGAAGGGAGGAAGTAAATGTATTGTTGTATTTGGGAAAGGACTTTTTGGCAAATGAGTCTATAAAAGATATGAATCCTAGAATAGACAAGGGGAAAAAAAAAAGGTGAGTTGTGAATTGAGGCATCTGTGGAGACAGAATTTTATCCATAGAAGTAAAAAGGAGTGGTAGGGGTTGTCCTAGAAAAGGAAGGAGAGAAGGGGTAAAGGAGGTTTTGAGTGCTAGGGACTTGAACATATAACAGCCTTTGTGAGCACATTACATTTTAGTGGAGACAAGTGGTATTCAAGAATTGATGTGCTGTTGAAATGGGAACAAGGTAGCATTTATGAAGGGATTCTGGGATACTGGTTAGCTGAATTAAAGTCCTGGATATGTGATTGTTTAATACTATATTTAGAGATGGGGTTGTAAAAGAAATGAATGCTTGAGTGATGGGAATGAGCATGGTCTTTAATGATAATGAATGATATAAAGTGGTTGTTGTAACAATTGCTCTTTGCTGATGACAGTGCTTTGAGAGATCCTGAACAGATGTTGCAAAGTTTGGTGGAGGAGCTTGGGAGGATATGCAAAAGAAGGAACCTGAAAGTGGAGGTACGAAAAAAAAAAAGATAAAGTTAGAAAAAAGTTTAGGCACTGAAAGATTGAGGAAGCAAATGTATTTTTGTGTTTGGGAGAGGATGTTAGTGTTGGAAGGTGGGTGTATGGGAGATGAGGGGAAATGTGTGTATGAGGACAAAAAGGTACGTAGTTGGATTGTTGAAGGACTTGTGGAAAGAAAGATATTGGGCAGTGGAGATAAAAATAAGAATATACCAGAGTATAGTAGTATCTTTGCTTTTACAAGAGTGCAGCATGGTCTTGAACTGTTGTAGTGAGGAGGAGATGGACCCCTCAAGGTAGGTTCCTTGCTCTAAGGAATTGGACCTGTGCTCTCCTTTCCCAAGGAAGGGAAACACAGATTGCTCATTTATGGGGAAATCCTAAACCCATAAGGTTTAGGGCTCCCCAATGAATGTATAACAGTAATAATGGAGATGCCATGCTTGACATCAGTTTTGTGTTGTGAATATTATGCAGGGAATAGGGAGCTTAGGAATTAGAAGATGGTGTGGGGTTACACAAGGTGTAGGTGGTGACAAAGACATTTATTTTGTCAACTTTGCGCCACTTGTCTCCACCTATGAACGGTATAATTTGGAGGGTAGAGGAGGGGTTGTTGAGTTAGTTTAGTCATTTAGAAAACATGGATCAGGATTGACTGACCAAGAGAGAATGGAAAAATAAACACAAGAGAGATTTATAAATCTAGGATGGATGGAGGGAATAGTAGAGGGAGTGGGTTAAGGAAGTTTCACGTGGTAGGGGTTTGAGCAGGCATATGTAAACACGATAAAAGTGGGAAACACGTTGCTCTGAAGGCGGGAAGTATAGTGCATGTACTGTGAAATATGGGTAGGGGACATTGCTATTCCTTGTCAATTGAATTAGTGATGATGAATGTTTTGCTGTTTGTTTGGGTCATCTGCCTTGGTGGAATGTGCTATAAAAAACAGATGTTCATGTATGAACTCTTTAAACTAAAACACATCTACAGTAACTGTGATGCCTTCATTATGAAGTATCATGTAAAATTGCAACATAATAACACCTTAATATAAGTATCATTTAAAATTGCATCTGAATACGTAATTTGATGCTGGCTTTATTATACCATACTACAGTATTAGTTATTAGTTGTAATAAAATAACTATTAAAATGTGTATATCTAATCTAGGGCCATTTAGTGTGTGTTATATTGGTAAGGTAAATTGAACAAATTACTTTTAGCCATAATTTTATTGGGCACAATTAAACTGGATCTGTTGAATTGAAGGAATAATGTGAAGCATTATAAAGTGTTTTTGGTAATTTTGTGAAAGTTTCTACATTAGTTTATGATGCTTCAGATGTGTTTGTGTACATTATTAACATTGGTGGAGTGTCTGCTCTATAATGATTTGAGGTTTTAATTGCAGTAAAAGTCGCTGTTCATCTGTTTGCCATACTTTGTCAGTAAATTCTGTACAGATTTATGGATCTTTAGGATAAACTTAAATTTTGTTTTCCAAAAATGGGGATATGAATTTCCTTGGTGATTGTTTGATTATTGCAACAATCATCACCCATGTTATATTCCTGTATTTCAGATGGAGACAATGAGCTCATTCACAGCCTCACGACCCACTACACCGGGTGCGAGGTCTGATGCTTCAGCTAAGATGATCGCTTGAACATTAATACAGGACAGGATCAAAATTGGGTATCAGCTAAGGAAAAGCAGGTTAATTGCTAATGGTTATCAGGTTTTTTTAGAAGTCTGCTGCTAACCACAAAATAGGTTTGAAAGTATAGTAAAACCTTTTTGGAAGTATTTTGAGTGAAAATAATGGTAATGCACAGTAACTGAAATCATGAAAATATATATTTTTTGCTGAATTATAATGATAATTTTCATGATTTTATGCCTTATTTGTAACTACAGAGCTCAATTTTTTTTCACATTTGTAGTATGGATACAAGTTGACATTATTCTTTAAGATACTTCTAGATGATTTTAAGGTAAAAAAAGATAAGATAAGATTTCTTCGGATTTTTAACCCCGGAGGGTTAGCCACCCAGGATAACCCAAGAAAGTCAGTGCGTCATCGAGGACTGTCTGTCTTATTTCCATTGGGGTCCTTAATCTTGTCCCCCAGGATGCGACCCACACCAGTCGACTAACAACCCAGGTACCTATTTGCTGCTAGGTGAACATGACAACAGGTGTAAGGAAACACGTCGAAATGTTTCCACCCGCCGGGAATCGAACCCGGGCCCTCCGTGTGTGAAGCGAGAGCTCAAGCCACCAGTCAGACTGAAAAGGTTTTGCTGTATGAAACCATTGGTCTTATATGAAGTATGTACTTATTTCTTCTTACCACTAAGTCCCTATGCTTTTTTTTGTAAACAAGTACTGAAAAACACTCCTCTATTTATTCACTTAAGTAATTAAACTCTTCAGTACAGTGGACCCTCGGTTAACGAATACCCCGGAAATCGTGCAATTATGTAAGTATAATTTTGTAAGTTCTTGTGGAAGTGTAGTTTTGGGGGTCTGAAATAGACTAACCTACATGACATTATTTCTTAAGGACGTAAATTCGTTCGGTAATGGCACTTGAGCAGGCTTCTTCAATGAATTTTTTTCGTTAACCGAGGGTCCACTGTATAATAGATCTGATGGTGACAGTTACCTTTGAAACACTACCATGGGGAAAGGGAAGAGTATTCTTTCTTCCTTGGTGGCTCTTTTGTTAGCTGCTCTATTGCTGATGTACCTTTTGATACTTTTCAATATTCTCTACAGCAGGGGCTCTCATTTTTTTTTTTTTTTTTAGGCTATGTACACCCTGCCATATTATGACGAGTCCACACACTCCCTATCACCTTTGTTGATTAAACTTAATATGTTTACAGCAGCATGCCTCATTATTCACATTCATTACCTTTGTTATACAAATATATTTACAGCTACATTAAGGGATAATCACTCATATTTCGAACAGACAGTATTACGTATGTCTTGAATATCTGTATGACCCTTGTGGGTTTAGCACTTAGTTTTGAATGTAATAAAATCTTTTGAATGAGAATGCTGATACAGAATAATATTAAGAATTATGTCAATATTAGATGATAATATTGATGTGTTGCCACTTACCTATCAGTATGATGGATGAGTCTGCATTTTGGCACAAAAGGTCAGTAAAGTCGGGAACAACTGAAGACAGTTTCTGTCCTAGATCTGTTATGTATGCTTATTCATATATGGAGACTTCTGATATGTTTTTCTTTGTTCTAGCTTCATTATAATCAATACAAAAGAAAAAACTGACAGATCCTCTAACATACATCTAAAACCACAAGATAACAAATGTACAATTTACACTATATACGACAGCAGCCAGTAATACCATACATCTTCCCGCTATGAACAAAGCCAACAAACTTAACTTCGGCCTCCCTCTTGCACATAAAACTGGAAAAACAGTATCTAGCTCAACACCAAATTGATTTGTTTGTCTTGTATTCTCATAACATGTCACACGGTAAAAATATAAGGAGAAACAGGTCATACATTTTTACTCATGCCAACTGAAATCTGAGGCACTGAATATTGATTACTTTTGTTTTCCCTTTGTCCTTTAGTCAAGAGCCTTGTGTATGGAAGTCATGAATGATGATTCCCAAATGAGTGTAAGCATTATAAATTCTGCCATTACAGAATTTTTCTCATGAACCCATACAAATTTTATTGTAACAATTCATGCAAAGTGCTAAACCCATGTGGGTTATTCAGTGCAAGCCTGGTGGAGGCTTGATTCTCCATCTGCTGAGTGTGAGACAGACATGCTTCCTATTTGTACTTGCCTATAGTATATCCTGGTGCACCCATAGAGGTCTACTTTCATACCCCTGGCGATGCATGCACCATAGCTTGGGAACCGCTGCTTTTTTATATACTTTCACTTAATTTTTTTTTTTTTGTATTGTATTTTTCTTTTTCTTTATGCCTATTTGTCTTTGCCAATTTTTTCCTCATACTTTCTGTCTTAATACTGTAGATACAGTAAGTCCTTGATTCAGTGGACTTGGAAAATACAGGACAAAATCACCTTTAGCAGGGAATAGTTTATAATCTGGCCACCAGACTGCAGCAGCTACTGGGTTGAAATTTTACCTCCCCATGTGTGAGATTTATGGATTTATCCTTTTGCGGACAGTTAACCATTGACTTAAAGAATACCTTACAGATGGTATAATTTCATTATCATTATATTATTACTGCAGCATCATTGTACAAATATTGATGTTGTAACATTTAAAACTTACAACTTTGTGAGTACTCCTACCGGTGGCACTCAGAAACTTGTACTGCACTCTTTCCCACTTGTCATGTAACGGGTCTCCCACTACAAAAATCTATAAGAGATTAAAGGATGGAAGAGTACATTAGTGTTTTTAGTAGCTTAATAATAAGTGTCACTGCTTACATCAGCAAAGGATTGTTAGTGTTAATGTACATTCTTCAAAACTTGTCTTCCACTTACAGTACATTATTGTAATTGTTTCTTGCTATTTGTGTTTTCTGTGTTATGTTTTGAATGCATGTTTGTGTACAAATATCTGTGTACTATATTGTGTGCAGTGGTAGTGTATTTTATTAGCCACTGTATGAATGTTGGTACTGTAAGACTTCTTATATCTGAAGCAATCTAGGGCACTAAGTCAAGGGTTTTTAATAACAAGGATAAAGATAAACTTACTATTATCCTAATAGAAATTCTCCCCAAAAGATTGCCAAGATATAAATATTTTATAGAAAATAGTATTTGGGTTTACACTACAATATCTCATTCTTGTCAATAAGTAGTTCATCAGGTGTGGGTTCCATACTGATGCTCCGTACTCCAAGATGGGCCTGACACATGTTGTATAAAGCACCCAGAATGATTTTTTGTCGCGATTCCTGAGGGCCACTCTCAGATTTGCCAGGCAGCATTGACTGCAGAGTTTATTTGGTTAATGTGAACCTCTGGCAATATGGTAGGCAGTATACTTCCACATCTGCAGCCTCTCTCACCCCAAGTCTATAATTTGTGTCCTGTCTTCTGGCCCTTTCCCCAATCTTTATAACCTTGCATTTGCTGGGGTTGAATTCAAGCAACCACTTACCTGACCAACTCTGCAGTTTGTCCAGATCCTTTTGCAGCGTTTCCCCATCCTTGTCTATTTGTATTCTCATTAGTTTTACATCATCAACAAATAGAACTACATCTGACTTGACTCCATCTTGTATGTTGTTCATATAAGCCATAAACAGCACTGGTCCTAATACAGATTCTTGTGGTACAGTGCTTGTTATTCTTTCTAGACAATTATTCTTTGCTTCCTTCCCTTATGGTCCTCTTTGATCACCTGAATACATTCCCAGTTATTCCTGTCTGCTTCTCAGATGTTTTCCCCAGTCTCATGTGGGGTACAGTATCAATTATTATTTTTTTTTTTTTTTTTTTTTTTCAACAAGTCGGCCGTCTCCCACCGAGGCAGGGTGACCCAAAAAGAAAGAAAATCCCCAAAAAGAAAAAACTTTCATCATCATTCAACACTTTCACCACACTCATACATAATCACTGTCTTTGCAGAGGAGCTCAAATAGAAGCGCTAAACCACAGGGGTTATACAGCGCTGCAGGTTATTGCAGGATGCAGGGAGAGTGGGTTGTAAGAGGGAGATGGATGATTAGTAGGGTATGGAGAGCAGCATGACGGTGGATAGTGCAGGGATAGAGGGTAGCAAGAGATCGAGGTAGAAGGGACTGAGGGAGGTGCTAGAGGTATAATCTTCAGAGTTTGTGTAGCAAGTCAGTTTCTGTCAAAAAGTCAACGAGAGAGTCAGGATTAAAGGAGGGTCCATCTGCAAGAAGGGAAGGTAAAGAAAGGGCCGCAGAGCGAAGACGTCATTAGAGGTAAATTCTGCGTGCTCGGGTACAGTATCAAGTGCCTTCTTGGATTCTAAGAAAATGTAATCCCCAACCTTCTATCTCCTGTCCCACTTCTGTTAAGCCCAAAGATTCCAATATTTGCCCATTATTGGCCAGTGTCCGTATCCAGGACCTGTCTGTTTTCATTGTTCCTCGAGCTGTAGGCTGTGCTTGCTGTCACACTCGTCATTCAGTCTCCAATTTTCCTTGGATTTACAGTGTTTTGTATGATTTTAATAACATAATAAATATTGTAAAAATTATAGGGGAATAAGTTTACAGAATTCTTCCTCCGTAAGCCATGCGTGTCGTAAGAGGCGACTAAAATGCCTGGAGCAAGGGGCTAGTAACCCCTTCTCCTGTATATATTACTAAATGTAAAAGGAGAAACTTTCGTTTTTCCTTTTGGGCCACCCCGCTTCGGTGGGAAATGGCCGACGTGTTGAAAGAAGAAAGAAAGAAGTTTACTGATTATACCAGGTAAAGTATGGTAGGGTTATTATTGAAAGAATTAGAGGTAAGACAGAGAGCAGGATTGCAAATGAGCAAGGAGGCTTTAGAATGGGTAGGGGATGTGTAGATCAGGTGTTTACATTGAAGCATATATGTGAACAGTATTTAGATAAAGGTAGGAAAGTTTTTGTTGCATTTATGGATTTAGAAAAGGCATATGACAGAGTGGATAGGGGAGCAATGTGGCAGATGTTGCAAGTGTATGGAATGGGTAGTAAGTTGCTAAATGTTGTGAAGAGTTTTGTGGATATTGAGGCTCAGGTTAGGGTGTGTAGGAGAGAGGGGTTGTAAAAGAAGTAAATGCTAGGGCGTTGGGAATAGGGGTGACATTAAATTATGGGGAATCAAACACAAAATGGGAGTTGACAGTTACTTTTTGCTGATGATACTGTGCTTTTGGGGATTCTAAATAAAAGTTGCAAAGGTTAGTGGACGAGTTTGGGAGGGTGAGTAAAGGTAGAAAGTTGAAAGTAAATATAGATAAGAGTAAGGTGATGAGGGTATCAAATGATTTAGATAAAGAAAAATTGGATATCACATTGGAGGGAGGGAGTATGGAAGAAGTGAATGTTTTCAGGTATTTGGGAGTTGACTTGTCAGCAGATGGGTTTATGAAGGATGAGGTAAACCATAGAATTGATGAAGGAAAAAATGGTGAGTGGTGCGTTGAGGTATGTGTGTAGACAAAGAACGTTATCCATGGAGTCAAAGAAGGGAATGTACGAGAGTATAGCGGTACCATCACTCTTAAATGGGTATGAAGCATGGGTTATAAATGCTGCAGCAAGGAGGTGGCTGGAGGCAGTGGAGATATCGTGTCTAAGGGCAATGTGTGGTGTAAATATGCAGAGAATTGGTAGTGTGGAAATTAGGAGGATGTGTGGAGTTACTAAAAGTATTAGTCAGAGGGCTGAAGAGGGGCTGTTGAGGTAGTTTGGTCATTTAGAGAGAATGGAACAAAGTAGAATGACTTGGAGAGCGTATAAATCTGTTGGGGAAGGAAGGTGGGGTTGGGGTCGTCCCCAAAAAGGTTGGAGGGAGGGGGTAAAGGAGGTTTTGTGGGTGAGGGACTTGGACTTCTAGCAAGCGTGCGTGAGCGTGTTAGATAGGAGTGAATGGAGATGAATGATTTTTGGAACCTGACGAGTTGTTGGAATGTGAGCAGGGTAATATTTTGTGAAGGGATTCAGGGAAACTGGTTAGCTGGACTTGAGTCCTGGAAATGGGAAGTACAATGCCTGCACTTTAAAGTAGGGGTTTGGGATATTGGCAGTTTGGAGGGACGTCTAAACTGTCGTATCTGAGCGCCTCTGCAGGACAGTGATTATGTATAAGTGATGGTGAAAGTGTTGAATGATGATGAAAGTTTTTTCTTTCTTTTTGGGTCACCCCGCCTCGGTGGGAGACGGCCGACATGTTAAAAAAAAAATAAAGTGCAATTAAAAATGGTTTCTAAAGCAAGTGGTAGTGTCATGTAGAAACATGTGTTAAGCAGAAAAACTAATAAGGAAGGTTGATTCTGGCATCTCAGTGGCACAGGTGTGAGAAATATGGTGTTTAAAAAAAAAAAAAACAGTTTGCCATCTACAATTTCACTAGTGGAGCTTTACAGCTCCTCTGACTCAGAATATGTAATCCTGAGTCACCACTAACTATCTTGGCATTTACAGCTCATCTCTCCATCACAAAAGGCATTACTATATTGTACTTTCTACTCCTTCATTTTTATTTACAATATAGTACTGTATTGTTTTATAGCTTACAATAATCTTAGTATCCACTAGTCTTCTGAGTCAACGGACCAAATCTGTTGAATCCACATTTGTCCGTTTATGTTACGAGTGTGATGAATTTCGTTATTCAAAACCATCGGATAATCGGCAATAACGTACATCCCAATCCACCCCTTTTAATCCATTAATTCAAGAGTTCACTGTATTTTCCAATTAACATAATTTTGGATACAAGAAGTCCTGTGTGTCTGGATGTCATTTTATTTTTATTTTATCAAGTTATGCCATATGTATATTAAGCTGTTTTGAGAATAGCTACTATTGATTATGGGATAAAGTGATTACAAAAGTATTTTACATTCAAAATGTTTGTACAGTATTTGGTGCAGATGATTTGCATGTGAACACTTATGTATTCATCACAATTCATGTACTGGAGTTTGAACCTCACTTGCACTGGAGTACAAACACTAAATGTGAGATGCAGCTTACCTTTTTTAATTTTAACTTTGATATTTTATGTATCATTTAGTGTATTGCTGTGCACATATTATCTAGCATTACTTCATATGAAAATAGGATGTCATACCAGGATTAAGAGTCAGTTTTATATGCAAAGTATAATATATTTGATGGATGAATATATCATTCCTTGATATCAATGAATATGTATTCCATATTTCTTTATTCTCCAGTCAAAAGATTTAATAGTGGTATTCTTACATAACCGTTAATGTTGAATATAAAACTTAGGGAAAAAGAGGTCTACAAACATACCTCTTTGGCAAACAGAGCCAGGGTTCTCACACTGCATTACATTAAGGCATAATTCTACCTAGAGGTAAGCACATTTACTTGTACAGTACAATGTCAGGATGAATATGCAAAGGACAGTAGCTCCTTATGTACCAGTACTACATAAGAGAGAGTATAGAATAAATTTTAACTAGGAAAAATATTACATTTGCATGATACTGCAGTTTGAAAGTACATAAATGTACATTATATATGGTATATACTGTAGTTTAATAACATTCCCATAAGACTTCTATTTCCTTCCACTAGAGCAATGTTAAGCAAATTGTACACACACATTTTAATATACAGTGGTACCCCGAGTTTCATACAGCTCCCAACTTGAACAATTATGTAAGTGTATTATTGTAAGTGTATTTTTGGGGGTCTGAAATGGACTAATCTAATTTACATTATTCCTTATGGGAACAAATTCGTTCAGTAACGGCACTCGAAAAGCCTTCTGGAACGAATTATGGCTGAAACTCGGGGTACCACTATATATTTAAATTAAAATATACTTAAACTGTTCTTGCCTTCTAATTTGTAGTACAGTATCTGATGAAAGGCTCAGTATCTTTTTGAAATGGGATCTCTGCTTAGGAAACTGCAGACAGGAAGATTTTAGCTTATGCCATAATCTAAACATCGAGAATTTTTTTCAAAACTGTCTTGGAAACTCTCTGAAACATTGTGTAATGTATATATATGTACAGTGTTTCTAATGACTGCTCAAGTTACCACAGATTCTGACTGTGTACCATTCCTGTCATTTGAATATGGAAATGTCAGATATGATAAACATAGTGCAATACTTGTTATACTGACATATATGTTCTTAATAATAATATATACTTGAGGGTTTAAAATTAACCTAAGTGATTTTATAACAGTGGCAGTACCAAGAGAAAGTTTGAGCCCTCCCAAAAAATTCCCCTCAGCCCCCAAATCAAAATGGTAATAATGCCAATTCCAAACAAGTTGCATAAGCCCTCTGAAAACTAGATAGCCACCCATAAGTCCCCGGTATAGAAATTATGGTGCCACCCGTTTTATAAATTTGTTATGTTCAGTACCAGTATCTGTATTCATTTAACTGTAAAATATGTATACTGTAGTTTAATATTATGTTTTAACACTTGAGTATGTATGGCAATATTTTAAGTAATTATCATATAATTAATACAACTACCTAGAATATAAGCTTAGCCATACAGGGTCAAGCCATTGCTGTTGACAACTCTTCACTCTGAACCATTTTTAGCAGTTCAGTGATACTAACACAAAAATACAAGTTTATATATTATATTTATTATATCAGGAGAAAGGGAAGAGGAGATTAGGTGGAGAAAGGTTAGTAAGGTGAGGTATAGAATTGTTTAGGCCATGGATGACAAATTAGTCATCCTATTGAAGTCTTATGCTAAAACTGTCTACCCTACTTCTAACTTTCACAGTCGCCATCTTGTTGAATCCTCCCTTATACACAACTTTCTTTGTATGAATCTTAGTCCTGGCTTTGTCTCTGTAGATGCCTTCCTTTCCCATTACTGTACATTGTAAAATGCTCCAAACTTCAGAATGCCCGTGACTTAACCAGATTCTTTTTTCCCCTTCTCCCTCTTCCTCCTTTGGGTTTTCTTTTTTCGGCCTTGGGTATTTCCACTCTGTGTTCTTGCTCCTACCCTCTGTGGGCCCCTAGCTCCCTTGCAGTGTTCCTCTTAGTATTTGACTGACTCCACTACTACTACCTCCACCACTTCCTCTCTTGTTCCTGTTAGTGTCTGCTGGCCTATATATACTCCCTCCTCCTCTCCTTTTTGTTAGTGTGACTTTGTATGTAAATGGTCCAAGTCAGACCGAAACGTCGTCATAAGCTCCTCTTTTCTATGTGCGGGTTATTTGTGTATTGTGTACAACATAAATTAGTTTGAATCTGCCTAGTAGTAATTTTACAAATGGCAGAGCAGTTTTAATAAGCCTCTTGGTTCTGTTTTATGATATCAAATCTATTATATTGCTTAAAAGACTGTAGCAGTCCATTGTTTAGACACTAGAACAAACCAAGTGGCATTTAATTTTACTGTACTCAAACTAGTGCCAAACTGCTGGATGCAATCCAACCAGTGAATGTGACACAACACAACCTAATTAATCTTGTACCTCACCTAATCCTCTCTTCCACTATGATTGGATATATGTTGGTATATTGATGTTCCTACTATTGGCTTGAGTCTCATCCCAAGCAAAACATTGAGCACATTAAAAGCGTGACAATATGTATTCACATCATTGTTGGAAGTGCTTACTGAATATCCATTATGTTGTTGTATATGACCAAGTCTATCAAGATTGCATTTTTTTTTTTAAGTATATTTCAAATGTTTTATAGTTTATGCAAAGTACTGGTATATGTCCAATGTATCTGAACACTATCCGTCCAGATTTCTTGATAGCAGCTCTAGCTGTACTATATCAGATATCCATGGTGTGAAGATGTATTATATTTTTCTGTATTTGATGTACCATATATATTTATAATAAACATTTTTCACACGAATTTTTTTAATATTCCACCACAAGACTGCAAGGTCTCTTCATGGTACATGCCTTAATGTCAAAAATTTTTGGCTGAGAATAAGAAAAGATTTTGGAATGAGATAAATAGGTCTGGAGTTACTAAAAGTATTATTCAGAGGGTTGAGGTGGTATGGTCATTTTGAGAGTATGGGGCAAAATAGGATGACTTGTAGGGTGTACAAATCTGTAGTGGAGGAGGAGGGGTAGGGGTCATCCAAAGAAAGAATGGAGGGAGGGGGAAAATAGGTTTTGCTTGGACATACAGCAGGTGTGTGTGTGTGTGTTAGATAGGAGTGAATGGAGGAGAATGGTTTTTGGGACTATAAGCTGTTGAAGTGTGAGCAGGGTAATATTTTGTGAAGGGATTCAGGGAAACTGGTTAACCAGACTTGAGTCTTTGAGGTTGAAGTACAATAACTGTACTTTAAAGGAGGGGTTTGGGATATTTGCTGTTAAGAGACATCTGAACTGTCATATCTGTCCACCACTACAAAGACAGTAATTATGTGTGAATGATGGTGAAAGCATTTCTTTCTTTTTTGGGTCACCCTGCCTTGGTGGGAGATGGCCAGTGTGTTAAAAAAAAAAAAATATATATATATACAGTAGGTAGTAGGTTGGTAGACACCAACCACCCAGGGAGGTACTACCATCCTGCCAGGTGACTGTGAAACAGAAACCTGAAACTGTTTTACATGATGGTAGTATTGCTGGTGTCTTTTTTCTGTCTCATAAACATGCAAGATTTCAGGTACGTCTTGCTACTTCTACTTACACTTAGGTCACACTACACAAACATGTACACGTTTATGTATACACACTCATTTGAGTTTTCTTTGATTTTATCTTAATATTTCTCGTTCTTATTACTTTTCCCTTTCATATCCATGGGGAAGTGGAATAAGAATCTTTCCTCCGTAAGCCATGCGTGTTGTAAAAGTCAACTAAAATGCCGGGAACAATGGGCTAGTAACCCCTTTTCCTGTATAGCTTACTAAAAAGAAGAAGAAGAAAACCGTCAAAGTGGGATGTTTGAATGTGCGTGGATGTTGTGCGAATGATAAGAAAGAGATGATTGTAGATGTTATGAATGAAAAGAAGCTGGATGTCCTGGCTTTAAGTGAGACAAAGCTGAAGGGGGTAGGAGAGTTTCAGTGGGGAGAAATAAATGGGATTAGATCAGGGGTTTCAAATAGAGTTAGAGCTAAAGAAGGAGTGGCAATAATGTTGAATAATCAGTTATGGCAGGTAAAGAAGGAATATAAATGTATAAATTCAAGGATTATGTGGAGTAAAATAAAGGTTGGATGTGAAAAGTGGGTTATAGTAAGTGTTTATGCACCTGGAGAAGAGAGAAGTGTAGAGGAGAGAGAGAGATTTTGGGAAATGTTGAGTGAGTGTGTGGGGAGTTTTGAACCAAGTGAGAGAGTAATTGTGGTTGGGGATCTTAATGCTAAAGTGGGTAAAAATGTTGTGGATGGAGTAGTAGGTAAATTTGGGTGCCAGGGTAAATGTAAATGGGGAACCATTAATTGAGCTATGTGTAGAAAGAGGTTTGGTAATAAGTAATACATATTTTATGAAAAAGAGGATAAATAATTATACAAGGTATGATATAGCACGTAAGGAAAGTAGTTTGTTGGATTATGTATTGGTGGATAAAAGGTTGATGAGTAGGCTTCAGGATGTACATGTTTATAGAGGGGCAACGGATATATCAGATCATTATTTGGTTGTAGCTAAAGTTAGAGTAAAAGGTAGATGGGACAAAAAGAAAATGGCAACAGCAAGTAAGAGAGAGGTAAAAGTGTATAAACTAAGGGAGGAGGAAGTTAGGGTGAGATATAAGCAACTATTGGCAGAAAGGTGGGCTAGTGCAAGTAGGAGTAGTGGGGGGGTTGAAGAGAGTTGGGATAGTTTTAAAAATGCAGTATTATAATGTGGGGCAGAAGTTTGTGGCTATAGGAGGGTGGGTGCAGGAGGAAAGAGGAGTGAGTGGTGGAATGAAGAAGTAAAGGGTGTGATAAAAGAGAAAAAGGTAGCTTATGAGAGGTTTTTACAAAACAGAAGTGTTAATAGAAGAGCGGAGTATATGGAGAGTAAAAGAAACGTGAAGAGAGTGCAAAAGAAGAGCGGATGAAAGAATGGGAGAGGCTCTGTCAAGAAATTTTGCTGAAAACAAGAAAAAATTTTGGAGTGAGATAAACAAGGTAAGAAAGCCTAGGGAACGAATGGATTTGTCAGTTAAAAACAGAGTAGGGGAGTTAGTAGATGGGGAGCTGGAGGTATTGGGTAGATGGCGGAATATTTTGAGGAACTTTTAAATGTCGATGAAAAAGGGAGGCGGTAATTTCATGTACTGGCCACAGAGGTACAACATCGTTTAGGAGTGAAGAAGAGCAGGATGTGAGTGTGGGGAGGTGCGTGAGGCATTACGTAGAATGAAAGGGGTAAAGCAGCTGGAATTGACGGAATCATGACAGAAATGTTAAAAGCAGGGGGATATAGTGCTGGAGTGGTTGGTATTTTTGTTTAATAAATGTATGAAAGAGGGGAAGGTACCTAGGATTGGCAGAGAGCATGTATAGTTCTTTTATATAAAGGAAGGGGATAAAGAGAGTGTAAAATTATAGGGGAATAAGTTTACTGAGTATACCAGGTAAAGTGTATGGCAGGGTTATTATTGAAAGAATTAGAGGTAAGACAGAGAGTAGGATTGCAGATGAGCAAGGAGGCTTTAGAGTGGGTAGGGGATGTGTAGATCAAGTGTTTACAGTGAAGCATATATGTGAACAGGATATTTAGATAAAAGTAGTAGAGAAGTTTTTATTGCATTTATGGATTTAGAAAAGGCATATGGGTAGAGTGGATGAGGGGAGCAATGTGGCAAATGTTGCAAGTGTATGAAATAGGTAGTAAGTTACTGAAGGCTGTAAAGAGTTTTTATGAGGATAGTGAGGCTCAGGTTAGGTGTGTAGGAGAGAGGAGATTACTTCACGGTAAAAGTAGGTCTTAGACAGGGATATGTAATGTCACCATGGTTGTTTAATATATTTATAGATGGGGTTGTAAAAGAAGTAAATGCTAGGGTGTTGGGGAGAGGGTGGGATTAAATTATGGAGAATTAAATGCAAAATGGGAGTTGACACAGTTACTTTTTGCTGATGATACTGTGCTTATGGGAGATTCTAAAGAAAAGTTGCAAATGTTAGTGGACGAGTTTGGGAGAGTGTGTAAAGGTAGAAAGTTAAAAGTGAACATAGATAAGAGTAAGGTGATGAGGGTATCAAACGATTTAAATAAAGAAAAATTGGATATCACATTGGAGAGAGGGATTATGGAAGAAGTAAATGTTTTCAGATATTTGGGAGTTGACGTGTCAGCGGATGGGTTTATAAAGGATGAGTTAACCATAGAATTGATGAAGGAAAAAAGGTGAGTGGTGCGTTGAGGTATCTGTGGAGACAAAAAACGTTATCCATGGAGGCAAAGAAGGAATGTACGAAAGTATAGTGGTACCAACACTCTTATATGGGTGTGAAGCATGGGTTGCAAATGCTGCAGCGAGGAGGAAGCTGGAGGCAGTGGAGATGTCCTGTCTAAGGGCAATGTGTGGTGTAAATATTATGCAGAAAATTCGGAATGTGGAAATTAGGAGAAGGTGTGGAGTTACTAAAAGTATTTGTCAGAGGGCTGAAGAGGGGTTGTTGAGGTGGTTTGGTCATTTAGAGAGAATGGATCAGAGTAGAATGACTTGGAGAGCGTATAAATCTGTAGGGAAAGGAAGGCGGGTAGGGGTCGTCCTAGAAAAGGTTGGAGGAAGGGTAAAGGAGGTATTGTGGGCGAGGGCTTGGACTTCCAGCAAGCATGTGTGAGCGTGTTAGATAGGAGTGAATGGAGACAAATGGTTTTTGGGACATGACAATCTGTTGGAGTGTGAGCAAGGTAACATTTTGTGAAGGGATTCAGGGAAACCAGTTAATTGATTTAATTGGACTTGAGTCCTGGAAATGGGAAGTACAATGCCTGCACTTTAAAGGAGGGGTCTGGGATAGTGACAGCTGGGAGGGACAATTCTCAGCTGTCGTATCTGAGCTCCTCTGCAAAGACAGTGATTATGTATGAGTGTGGTGAAAGTGTTGAACGATGATGAAAGTATTTTCTTTTTGGGGATTTTCTTTCTTTTTGGGTCACCCTGCCTCGGTGGGTGACGGCCGACTTGTTGAAAAAAAAAAAAAAAAAAAAGTCTCTCCTAACTCAGCATATTCATTTACCGACGACTCGACTTACAACGTGCTCTCTGACCAGTATGCATACCTAAATATTGTATATTAGAGCTGATTTCCTCTATTATGTTTATTACAATATACAGTACACCACTATAAACATTTAAAAATATATGAGAAATGTTATAAATGGTGCAAAGGTGACATTAAAACAATATCAAAGATGGTTGACACAAACCCACTACCATTATAGTATGCTCCTCACTTAGCAACAAAATCGTTTACCGACGTGGTCTTAGGAACAGAACTCCGTCGTTAAGTGAGGAGAGGCTGTATAATATAGAGGCATGGTGCCCCAGTGAACTAAGGCATCGAGATATTTACCTAGCATCCCAATGTTACTCTTAACCATAGCAAATTTGGTAAATAATTTCAAAATTTAATTACCCATTTATTATAAATTAAATTATTTACAAAGACTATTATATGTAGACTTCAATTTCCAACTAACCCACAATCTGGAAATGAAAACTGGATGTTGTTTCATTATCACAAACCATTATCAAGTCAAGAAATAAAGCACAAAGAGCCAGAAATGAGGATCCAAACAGCAAGTGGCTCTTGAGCCATGAGACTGAGCCAGCTCTTCCTTTGATTCCAAAGACCCTGTATAATCCTTAAAATTTTAGCAATTTCCTATGAATAAGAATGATGATAATTCTAGTAACAGTCAAGGATGGACTGAAACCTTATCCAGTTTTCATATAAATTTGTAGGTTAATTATACAGTAGGGCCCCACTTATATGGCAGGTTAGGTTCCAGGCTACTGCCGGAAAGGAGAACACCATTTTTTTCACTTGTAAATGCATATAAATGCCAGATAACAAGTTTACACTAACATATATTAAGTTAGAAATAGAACTAGGCATTAAAAACAATAAAAAGTAAAATACACACACAGTACACCCATTACTTACCTTAAAATATTTGTAGTCTTAATGTAGGGTGAGAGGTGTCATATTTATTTGTAGGAAGTCAGGTTTGGGAAGTATGGTAGCCAGCCAGGTCAGCCCACCCCACCCACATGTAATATAGTACTACGACATTTAAAGAGCCCCAGAGCGATAAAATATAGTACATTCATTAATTACCTAAAATATTTGTGGTCTTAATGTAGAGTGAGAGGCGAGTCGTATTTATTTGTAAGAAGACAGGTGTGGGAAGTATGGTAGCCAGCCAGGGCAAAACATGTAATGTAAACAAACAGTTGCATCTGCTTTTGGCTGATACACGTTCATTCCCATGTCTGTGAATCTTCTACCATAATACAAACACTTTACATTGTGTACAAGTTGTCTCTACGTTGATACAGTAGAATAAATAAAGAGGAACACTCCCATTCTCATGTAACACCATTTTTAGAAGAAATGACACTCTGAGTGAAGGCATATGAAAGGAATAATTTTCTGGTTACCCCCAGTAATATTATAGTGTACACACTTTCTGTGATGTTGGACTAAGGGAAAACGTTATTCTTGCCGTCACTCCTACAAGTCGCCTGGCTACCACATCTCATATTTATGTTAATTTATTCTACTACCTACAGGTAGTAGATTGTAGACAGCAACCACCCAGGGAGGTACTACCATCCTACCAAGTGAGTATGAAACAGAAACCTGTAACTGTTTTACATGATGGTAGGATTGCTGATGTCTTTTTTTTTCTCTCATAAAAATGCTGGATAACAGGTACATATATCTTTCTACTTTTACTTACACTTAGGTCACACTACACAGGCATGCACATTCATATATATACATACACACATCTAGGTTTTTCTTCTTTTTCTTAATAGCTCTTCTTCTTCTTTATTTCCTCTATTCTCCATGGAGTAGTGGAAAAGAATCTTTCTTCCGTAAGCCATGCGTGTCATATGAGGTGACTAAAATGCTGGGAGAAATGGGCTAGTAACCACTTCTCCTGTATACATTACTAAAAAAAAAAAAAGAGAAAAATAATTTTTTTATAAAACTGGGATGCTTGAATGTGCGTGGATGTAGTACGGATGATAAAGAGATGATTGCTGATGTTATGAATGAAAAGAAGTTGGATGTCCTAGCCCTAGACAAAACAAAGCTGAAGGGGGTAGGTGAGTTTCAATAGGGAGAAATAAATGGGATTAAGTTAGGAGTATCTGAGAGAGTTAGAGCTAAGGAAGGGGTAGCAATAATGTTGAAGGATTAGTTATGGAAGGAGAAGAGGGAATATAAATGTATAAATTCAAGGATTATGTGGATTAAAATAAGGGTCAGATGCAAAAAGAGGGTCATAATAACCATGTATACACCTGAAGAAGAGAGGAGTGTAGAGGAGAGAGAGAGATTGATTTTGGGAGATGTTAAGTGAATGTTTAGGAACTTTTGAACCAAGTGAGAGAGTAATTGTGGTAAGGGACCTAAATGCTAAAGTAAGAGAAACATTTAGAGAGGGTGTGGTAGGTAATTTTGGGATGCCAGGTGTAAATGATAATGGGAGCCCTTTGATTGAACTTTGTTTAGAAAGGAGTTTAGTTATAGGTAATACATATTTTAAGAAAAAGAGGATAAATAAGTATACAAGATGTGATGTAGGGTGTAATGACAGTACGTAGTTTGTTGGACTGCGTATTGGTAGATAAAAGACTGTTGAGTAGACTTCAGGATGTACATGTTTATAGAGGGGCCACAGATATATCAGATCACTTTTTAGTTGTAGCTACAGTGAGAGCAAAAGGTAGATGGGATACAAGGAAAATATAGGCAGCAAGTAAGAGAGAGGTGAAGGTTTATAAACTAAAAGAGGAGGCAGTTAGGGTAAGATATAAACAACTATTGGAGGATAGATGGGCTAGTGAGAGTATAGGCAATGGGGTCGAAGATGAATAGGGTACGCTTAAGAATGTAGTGTTAGTGTGTTCAGCAGAAGTTTGTGGTTACAGGAAAGTGGGTGAGGGAGGGAAGAAGAGTGATTGGTGGAATGATGATGTAAAGAGAGTAGTAAGGGAGAAGTGGGCATATGGGAGATTTTTACAAAGTACAAGTGATGCAAGGAGGGAAGAGTATATGGAGAGAAAAAGAGAGGTTAAGAGTGGTGAAGCAATGTAAAAAGAGAGCAAATGAGAGTGGGTGAAATGTTATCAACAAATTTTGTTGAAAATAAGAAAAAGTTTTGGAGTGAGATTAATAAGTTGAGGAAGCCTAGGGAACGAATAGATTTGACAGTTAAAAATAGGAGAAGAGAGTTATTAAATGGAGAGTTAGAGGTATCAGGAAGATGGAGGGAATATTTTGAGGAATTGTTAAATGTTGATGAAGATAGGGAAGCTGTGATTTCATGTACAGTGGACCCCCGAGTTTCGACCACCTCAAAACTCGAACAGTTATGTAAGTGTAATATTGTAAATGCTTTTGTAAGTGTATGTTTGGGGGTCTGAAACGGACTAACCTACTTTACATTATTCCTTATGGTTAAAATTCGTTCTTTAATGGCACTTGAACAGCCTTCTGGAATGAATTATGGCCGAAACTCGGGGGTCCACTGTATAGGGCAAGGAGGAATAACATCTTGAAGGAGTGAGGAAGAGCCAGTGGGTAGAATGAAAGAGGGTAAGACAGATGGGATTGATGGGATAGATAGAAATGTTAAAAGCAGGTGGGGATATAGTTTTGGAGTGGTTGGTGTTATTATTTAATAAATGTATGGAAGAGGGTAAGGTATCTAGGGATTGGCAGAGAGCGTGCATAGTTCCTTTGTATAAAGGCAAAGGGGACAAAAGTGCAAAAATTATAGGGAAAAAGTCTGTTGAGTATACCTGGTAAAGTGCATGGCAGAGTTATTATTGAAAGAATTAAGAGTAAGACGGAGAGTAGGATAGCAGATGAACAATGAGGCTTTAGGTAAGGTAGGGGTGTGTAGACCAAGTGTTTACAGTGAAACATATAGGTGAACAGTATTTAGATAACGGTTAAGATGTTTTTATGGATTTGGAAAAGGCGTATGACAGGGTGGATAGGGGAGCAATGTGGCAGATGTTGCAGGTGTATGGAATAGGAGGTAGGTTACTGAAAGCAGGGAAGAGTTTTTATGAGGATAGTGAGGCTCAGGTTAGAGTATGTAGAGGTGTGGGGTTAAAAGATAAAGAATCTAACACAAAGTGGGAGTTGTCACAGTTGCTCTTTGCTGATGACACTGTGCTTTTGGGAGGTTTTGAAGAGAAGTTGCAGAGGTTGGTGGATGAGTTTGGTAGGGTATGTAAAAGAAGAAAATTAAAAGTGAGTATAGGAAAGAGTAAGGTGATGAGGATAACAAAAAGATAAGGTGACAAAATATTGGATATCAGATTGGAGGGAGAGAGAATGGAGGAGGTGAATGTATTCAGATATTTGGGAGTGGATGTGTCGGTAGATGGGTCTATGAAGGATGAGGTGAATCGTAGAATTGATGAGGGGAAAAGGGTTAGTGGTGCACTTAGGAGTCTGTGGAGACAAAGAACTTTGTCCCTGGAACCAAAGATGGGAATGTATGAGAGTACAGTGGACCCCCGAGTAACGAAAAAACTTCATTCCAGAAGCCTGCTCAAGTGCCATTACTGAACGAATTTTCTCCATTAAGGAATAATGTCACGTAGGTTAGTCTATTTCAGACCCCCAAAAATACACTTCCACAAGCACTTACAATATTATACTTACATAATTGTACGATTTCCGGGGTGTTCGTTACTCGGAGGTCCACTGTATAGTTATACCAACACTCTTATATGGGTGTGAAGCATGGGTGGTGAATGTTGCAACAAGGAGAAGGCTGGAGGCAGTGGAGATGTCATGTTTGAGGGCAATGTGTGGTGTGAATATGGAGAATTCGTAGTTTGGAAATTAGGAGGAGGTGCGGGATTACCAAAACTATTATCCAGAGGGCTGAGGAAGGGTTGTTGAGGTGGTTCAGACATGTAGAGAGGCTGGAACAAAATAGAATGACTTCGAGAGTGTATAAATCTGTAGTGGAGGGAAGGCAGGGTAGGGGTCAGCCTAGGAAAAGTTGGAGGGAGGGAGTAAAGGAGGTTTTGTGTGCAAGGGGCTTGGACTTCCAGCAAACATGTGTGAGCCTATTTGATAGGAGTGAATGGAGACAAATGGTTTTTAGGACTTGATGTGCTGGTGGAGTGTGAGCAAGGTAACATTTATGAAGGGATTCAGGGAACCCAGCAGGCCAGACTTGAGTCCTGGAGATGGGAAGTACAGTGTCTGCACTCTGAATGAGGGGTGTTAATGTTGCAGTTTTGTAACTAGTGTAAGCACGCCTCTGGCAAGACATTGATGGAGTGAATGATGATGAAAGTTTTTCTCTTTCGGGCCACCCTGCCTTGGTGGGAAATGGTCGATGTGTTAATAATAAAAAAAAAATATGCTATGTAGCGTGTTTATTATATAATTTTGAAAAAAATATCATAGATGGATTAATCTAAATGTCTATATTAACGTAATATACGACATTTAATGCGCCCAAGAGATTATTATATGGCGTCAAGAGTAGAGAGACTTAGTGATTTTAATGTGTACCTGCATGCCAGCACAGTGTGTAAGTATATTTAGGTACAGGTACACATAAGTATAATTATCAGAGTACATATAAAATATGCAATAACTTTAAAACACTTGAAATTTTGAAAAGTTTCCAGACATAATAGAGATGTGCTCACATAGAATGTAAACAAACCGGGTGGGGCACGCCGTATTAGAAAGACTGGGAGCCGTATAGCGAGTTTTGGTCATAATTTGAAATTGCCATTTTAGTGGAACGTTGTAAAGCGGGGCCCTACTGTAAATTGTTTCAGCCATAGTACTGTGACTTATTCTCACACGTAAGGTCACAGTTCTTCTTCAACTTTAAAGTCCCAGTCCTTGAACTTCAAGCTCCCAATCCTACAACTCCAAGGTCCTAAACTTTAAGGTCCTGTCTTCCTATTTCAAGATCCAATCCTCCTTCTTCAACTTTAAGGTTCAATCCTCCTCCTTCAACTTTAAGGTCCTGTTCTATTTCAAAATCCAATCCCCCTCCAACTTTAAGGTCCTGTCCTCCTATTTCAAGATCCAATCCTTCTCCAACTTTAAGGTCCAATTCTACTCCTCCTCCAACTTCAAGGTCCTGTCCTCCTATTTCAAGGTCCAATCCTCCTCCTTCAACTTTAAGGTCCTGTCCTCCTATTTCAAGATCCAATCCTTCTCCAACTTTAAGGTCCAACTCTACTCCTCCTCCAACTTCAAGGTCCTGTCCTCCTATTTCAAGGTCCAATCCTCCTCCTTCAACTTTAAGGTCCTGTCCTCCTATTTCAAGGTCCAATCCTCCTCCTTCAACTTCAAGAACCACTTCTTCAACATCAAGTTCCCAGTCCTCCTTGATAAGGTCGGCAGCTTTCTCAGCTATCATGATAGTGGCAGCGTTGGTGGCCCCAGAGACGATGAGAGGCATGATGGAGGCATCCACCACACGCAACCCAGACACTCCATAAACCCTAGAATAATACACGACAGGTTAGGCCCCATTAAGGAAGGGGGATGAGCGCCTTGGTTGTGAAGGGCTCTTGATGCAAAGAATTGAAGCTACCTTTTCTATTCTTTGGATCAAATCTGAGTACCTCCTAGTACCCTGGGTGTTGTATGACCCCTACACTTTTTGAGCTTCCCCATGAATATAACAGTGGTAATCATGTAATAATTACTTGAACTATAATTATAATAATGATATTAAATATTGATATTACTACTACTAAAGAATAATAATAATAATAATTGTTTCAGTGTATATAGTCCTATTTTCCAAGAAAGTAATGACATTGTCTTACTTGAGTCTCTCATCAACAACAGCAAGAGGGTCAGTAGTTGGTCCCATTTTGCAGGTGCCAGCAGTGTGCCAATAGGAAGATGCCATGTGCTGTACAAAGCACTGCCAGTATTCATCTTCCAGTTCCTTGTCCAGACACCCAGGCACTTTCTGCAAGTAGGCACACTAAATTACACACCACCACTGCATGTGTGCACATGTTCTGGAAAATATACAGAGAAGGATCACAAAGTTTATTCCATGAATTGGAAATTTCTCCTACAAAGATAGGCTGAAAGTACAGTGGACCTCCGAGTTACGATCATAGTTCATTCCAGAAGGCTGCTCAAGTGCCATTACCGAACGAATTTTCTTCCTTAAGAAATAATGTCAAGTAGGTTAGTCCATTTCATACCCCAAAAATACACTTACAAAAGCACTTACAATATTACACTTACATAATTGTACGATTTCCGAGGTGAACGTAACTCGGGGGTCCACTGTACTGTATTTACACTATGGAAAGTGTTAAATAAGGAAGGATGAGTGAGGTGTACAAATGAAAAACAGGTATAAAGGGGAAAATTTATTACCAAGACAAGACTTGCAGAATTGGATTCAAAGTAAACAAATTTAGATCTAGAAATGATATAAAGTAGTAGTAGTTTGGCAATAAAGTTGTAAATGAGTAGAATAAACTACCAAGTAGCATCTCTGAAGCAAGAACTTTAGGTAGTTTTAAATATAGGTATAGCTGGGTGGGAATTGGGCCTGCCTAACATGGGCCAATAGGCATATTAGAGTGATCCACTTTTCTTATGTTTTTAGATCTCACAATAAGAAAACACTTTCAAGGTTGATAATATTTGTGTGTAGCCTCTGAAAGTAGGTACACTGATGCTGTTGCAGGGGCTTTTGATCAAAGGAACTGAAGCCTCTATTCCCTTTCTTGGATCAGACCTGATTACCTACCATTCTCCAGTCACTGCATGAACCCATCAGGGTTATTATCTACTCATATACCTATCAGGGTTCACACCTACTCATACACCTGTATGAACCCATCAGGGTTCATTCAGTAATTGGAGCATGCCTGCACTCTGAAGGAAAGGTGGGAATATTGCAGTTAAGAGTGTAATCTGAATTGTGATGTTGGCACACTTCTGGCATGACAGTGACTGACTAAATGAATGATGAACATGCTGTCTTCTTTGGATTGCCCTGCACTGATGGGTGACAGGCATTGAGAACAAAAAAATTCTAAAGTGTTCGTGATGCTCCAAACTCGCCCTTTTATGTAAGTGTATTTTTGTAAATGCTTTTGTAAGTGTATTTTTGGGGGTCTAAAAGGACTAGTCTACTTTACATTATCCTTATAGCAATAAATTTGATTTATAATGGCACTTGAACAGCATTCTGGAACAAAAAAATCACTCTCATGCAAACACAGAAATTAAGTGGGTCTAAATTTTGTTCTCCAACTGAGGTCCTCTTCAGGTATTAGGCCTTGTACTACAATCATTACAGTGGACCCTCGGTTAACGAAAGGTCCCGTTAACGAAAGTTTTGGAAAACGTAAGCTTTTTTCGGAATCGGTTAGCGAAAAATTCCTCGGTTACCGAAAGGTATTAGACGTGTCCGCCTGCTCCGCGCAAGCGCAGGACACCAGTGAAGCGTTGTTTACCATTGAGAGAACATTACCTAGCGCGCTCTTTCAAAGATTCACAATATATTTGGTGTCTTTTTTGGTGGTTTAGTGATTGTCACTGTGAAATAAGTCACCATGGGTCCAAAGAAGCTTCCTAGTGGCACCCCAGTGGTAGCATTCATGGAGGGAGTGTAGCATTCATGGAGGGAGTGTAGCATTCATGCAGGGAGTGTAGCATTCATGCAGAGAGTGTAGCATTCATGCAGAGAGTGTAGCATTCATGCAGGAGTGTAGCATTCATGCAGGGAGTGTAGCATTCATGCAGGGAGTGTAGCATTCATGCAGAGAGTGTAGCATTCATGCAGGGAGTGTAGCATTCATGGATGGAGTGTAGCATTCATGGAGTGAGTGTAGCATTCATGGAGGAGTGTAGCATTCATGGAGTGAGTGGGGGAGTGTAGCATTCATGCAGGGAGTGTAGCATTCATGCAGGGAGTGTAGCATTCATGCAGGGAGTGTAGCATTCATGCAGGGAGTGTAGCAGGCATGCAGGGAGTGTAGCAGGCATGCAGGGAGTGTAGCAGGCATGCAGGGAGTGTAGCAGGCCTGCAGGGAGTGTAGCAGGCATGCAGGGAGTGTAGCAGGCATGCAGGGAGTGTAGCATTCATGCATTAAAAGAAAAAGAAGGGAAGTAACCCCAGAGAGGGACTTGTTACCTGAAGTCCTTTTTGGGGGGGATTTCCTTCCAACCATTAACACCCTGCCCCTGTCAGCAACTCTACCTTCCAGATGCTTGCAACTCTTCAATAAAGGTAAGTAAATGTTATTGGGTTTTTTTTTTTGAGTGATTATTTTTTTGTGGAACGAATTAATTGTATTTACATTATTTCTTATGGGAAATAAGGTTTCAGATAACGAAGGATTCAGATTAAGTAATAGCTCCTGGACCGGATTAATTTCGTTAACCGAGGGTCCACTGTATATGAAATTAATTACTATATGAAATTTCAAATTATAAACTGCTAAAATTCAACAGCAATCAATTGCTTGGTCATTAGCTTGACAACATGATAGATAGTGATATAAGAGAAACTTATGTATTAAAATATTCATAAACATTAGGGGTTTAAAATATTTTAAAAATTATATTAATGCTGACCCTTCAAAGGAGGTTCCTTGATGCTGGTGATAGGCTCTTGATCTAGGGAACTGGATCTGTGCTCCAATTATCTGGATTAAGCTTGAATGCCTTACATCCCCTCCCCCACACAGGTGCTGCATAATACCTATGGCTTTAGCACTCTCCCATAATAATAATAATAATATAATATGAAAGAATTCCTTATAAACTGGGTGAATGTTTCTCCAGGAAATCTTACCTGTTTATGTAGTTCAGCTCCTTGAGTCTTGAAAGCTGAAGTTTTGCCCAGTTTCACAGCAAATTTGACTCCTGTAAAGAAGGTTATTGACAACCCTTGTCAGGGACACAAGCACATGAAATTTGAAAAAATGCAATTTATTAAATGTCAAGCAAGATCCTCATCAACAAGATTCTCTCTTGTAGTTGTAACTAATTTCTTCATTAAATGTATTACAACCTAGAAACACTGAAGAGGGTGTATAAACTGTGAGGTGTGTATTTATCACTGTATGTACACATATGAGCATCTTTGAATGTTTGTTCACCAAGAGATGTGTATCTCTGAATGTTTATATACCAAGCAATGTGTACCTCTGAATGTACACATACAATTTATTGATTAAGTATCCTTTGTGTTTTTTGTAGGCTAGAGGGGAAAGTGTGCCTATAAAAGTAGACTATTTTGCTATTAGCAGATAAAGAATCAAGCCTCTACTATTCCTTCAGCTGAATGTCTCACAAATTTAGAAATCCATATAAATATAATACGTAATACAGTGGACCCCCGTATTTTGCACAGCTCCCAACTCGAACCATTATGTAAGTGTATTTTTTGTAAGTGCTTTTGTAAGTGTATTTTTGGGGGTCTGAAATGGACTAATCTAATTTACATTCATCCTTAAGGGAATAAATTTGTTCGGTAACGGCACTCGAACAGCCTTTTGGAAACAATTATTGACGAAATCCGGGGGTCCACTGTTAGCACTAGTGCCGAAGATAGAAACGAGACAGGAACACACGCACCAATAGGGAATACAATGGGGAACACAGTCACAAAAAACCAGGGCAAACAGAAACAAGGCCTATGCACTTGGTATCTGCAGGCATGGAATATCTGGGAAAACAGATGGGACATGCAATTATGATCACCCCAGAAAATGCCGTGCCCATATGAAAACAGGAAAATGCAACCTCCCATCCTGTAAGCTTTTCCACCCTGAAATG
>WNWK01011760.1:0-62979 GCA_009830355.1 Cherax destructor | reverse complement strand
TGGAAAAAACGATATTGGGGGGTGTTCTTTCAGAACTCTCTTAGGGTAAATTCAAGTCTTGGTCATATTAAACACCTCTAAACAGTGCTGGTGTAATTTCGAGTTGGAAAAGACCTGCTGGTCCATGGGCTGGAGAGTGGTGTTAGGAGGCAAGAACTTCATTTTGATGAAATTTATGTTGTCAGGCAACAACTCTTGAAAGGATTGTGAGGATGAGCAGGGCATTGTCCAGTAGCAGGAGGCACTTGGTGGCAATTTTTTTTCCCAGAATATTTCTTCACACTGGCCAAACACTCAGTCATCCATTCCTGAAAATCTCCGTAGTGACCCATGCCTTGGTGTTAGCTTTCAATGACAACAATTTATTCTTGTCAACACTTGATTCCTGAAGGGTCTGGGATTTTCTAGTGATGCACCAGTAAGGCTTCCTTTAAATCCACTGGCATTGGCACACATCATAGAGTTAGCCTGTCTTTCATGGGCTTGTGTCCTGGCTGTGCCTTTTCCTCCTGAGTAATGTGGTCCTGTTGGGCTTTTTCTTCCAAAACAGGCCTGTTTCACCCACAATTAACCCTTAAACTGTCCACACGTAGATATACGTTCACTCGCGTAGCTGACCGAGTATTTTGAAAAAAAATAAATTGTTAGTTTTCTTTAAATAAAGAGTGCATTTGTTGTCCCCTTTTTGTAATACACCCCTGAGTGAAAGACCAATTCTCTAATCTCTAGGCAACTCAGGCTTATCCCCAGGTTAAAGCATTTAAAAAAAAACGTAGATCTCGTTCGGTCAGCTCTGTGAAACGATATTCTACGTTTTGGACAATTTAAGGGTTAAACACTTGTTGGGGAGGAATTGTTCAGCCTCTAGGGAACCCCTTGAATTCCAGCACAAATTTTTCAGCTCCCAGTTTGTCTGGCTGGCTCACCATGCCCCCACAACATGTGTATGCCCTACGTTCTTAACTTCTCAAAACCAGCCTTTGCTGGCTTTAAAATCACCCCTCCTCACCACTGGTTGCAGGCATTGTCTTCACAAGATCTGGTGCAATTTCGCCTTACAGTATGCCATGAAATACTATCACCCGCTCTCTGTTTTTCTATGGATCCACACCAACAACAACTTCTCAACCTCATCCACTGTTTTCGATCTTTGTTTCGTTAACAAATTAACCCCTTTTGCAACATTAGCTTTCTTGATCTCATTTCTCTGTGCCAGGATAGTGCCGATAGTAGATGGAGTTTTCTTGTACATCCTGGCAAGATCACTCAGACGCTACACCACTCTCATATTTTTCTATGATTTCCTTCTTCAGTTCGATGGTGTTCCTCACTCTCTTTACCCCAGGGTGCCACTAGGAAGCTTCTTTGGACTCATGGTGACTTATTTCACAGTGGCAATAACTAAAGCCACCAAAAAATACACCAAATATATTGTGAATCTTTGAAAGAGCGCGCTGGGTAATGTTCTCTCAATGGTAAACAACGCTTCACTGGCGTCCTGCGCTTGCGCGGAGCAGCGGACGCGTCTAATACCTTTCGGTAACTGAGGACTTTTTCGCTAACCGATTACGAAAAAGCTTACGTTTTCAAACTTTCGTTAACAGGACCTTTCGTTAACCGAGGTCCACTGTATTTGACATACCCGGGTCCATACCAACCAATGTAAAAATTCTTGCACATAAAGGGCCCCAGAATCTGGAATTCATTACCAGTAAATATTAAGTTAACCTTGTGGAAAATCAATTCAAAAGACTATTCAAAATCACCTACTCACCCTATACTAAATACAGTGGTACCTCGAGTTACGATGGTCCCCAAAATCGCCCTTTTATGTAAGTTTATTTTTTTAAATGCTTTTGTAAGTATATTTTGGGGGTGTAAAAGGACTAGTCTATTTTACATTATTCCTTAGGGGATAAATTCGTTTGGTAATGGCACTTGAACAGCATTCTCGAACGAAAAATATCGTAACTCGAGGTACCACTGTACTCATACTGTAACAAACTTTCAAACCCAATGTTATTTTACTTAAGATAATCTCAGTTTTATATTGTCATCCTCCTAACACTTGTTTGCAATTTCATATCATCATATTGTCATTTTAATAGTATAGTATCATATTGTTAATTTGAAATAAAATATATAACTAGAAGAAGCTCAATAAATTTCTCTAGTATTGTTATTTTACTAGTATAGCATCAACATATTGTAATTTGAAATAAAATATACAACTAGAATAAACTCAACCAATTTCTCTAGTATATTGTCTTTTTAATAGTATAGTATAATCATATTGTAATTTGAAATAATATATAACTAGAATAAACTCAATCAATTTCTTAGTATTATGTACATAGTGAATAAGTCTTTATACTAAGCTGCCCCTAATGCCATGGCATGCCAGTGGCTCTCCTTGCATTACACTTTATAATTGTAACTACCAATACCTATGTATACTTGTAACTTGCAACAAAATAAAAATATTATTATTATTATTATATATTATATAAGAATTTTTTTTTTTTCAAATATTTTTCAACCCTGTGAACGAGTTTCCGAGAAGGCCTGTCAACCCCCAAACGGTTAATAACATAGAAACATGATATAAACTCTAGAATGAATAAAACAAGTCATTACGAATGTTAGGACTGGTGGAGTGTGTTGTTGTTGGGTATAAGGGCCACTGACCATAAGCCGTGGTGGGTAGCAGTAGCAGGCCACCACCACTATTCACACAAACAATGTGCATAATTTATAAATAAGAAATATTTACACTTTAACTTATAAATAAGAAATATTCACACTTATATAAATAAGAAATACTTACACTTACCTTGGAGGAGATGGTGGCAGAGGGCGGCACTCTCGTCAGTGTCCCTATATTCCTCAAACAACATTGTAGGAGTTAAGTTTCATGTCGTCATTTTCTATCGATTAATCGCTTAACTTACTTAAGTAACTTTATTCAGGTATACACAAATCCAGTTATACATAGATTATCATACATAGCATATGTGTAGAAAACCTAGGATAACCCAAAAAAGTCAGTGACTTATTTCCATTGCTACACTGTTAATGCTACACTATCACTGGCTGGTGCTATAGCCTTTATCGACTTGTGAAGCTTCTTTGGACCCATGGTGACTTATTTCACAGTGACAATCACTAAACTAGCAATAAACACAATAAATTTATTGTGAAATGTTTGAAAGAGCGCTTGGTAATGTCCTCTCAATGGTAAACAATGCTAGACTGGCGTCCTGTGTGGCGAGGCGTGCAAGCGTGGGCAGGCGGACAGGTCTGGTACGGACCGATACACAAGTAAATGGCCGATACACGAAAAAAACATTGACCGAAAAAAGCACTTGAAACACAAAAAAAACGATATTCGGAATCACCGAAACACGAGGGACCACTGTACTCTTATAGAAGAAGTTAATTCCTTGTGAAAATGTTCAACTGAATGATAAAGCCCACTGCCATAGAATTCGGTTCCATAATCTATTTCCTTAATGTTGGAACTCTCAGTATTAAATAATAAACACTCATTGTGCTTGGGAGTAAGAGTATCCAGCTTGGTTTGCCGTGGTGAACAATGGTAAACTAACACAGACTAGTTAATAGTCCAAGTCAGACCAAAACGTCATCATAAGTTTCATTCTCCTATGTGTGGGTTATTTGTGCATTGTTCCAGTCATGGTATTGCTTTGGAGACTAGCATGGCCTTTCCAAGATGCATTGCAGCTGCCCAGATTCTTTTTATACTGCACACACAGCTTTACATAAGCAATACTGGCCTGGTGGCAAAGCTCTCTCTTCACCGGTGAGGGTCCGGGTTCGATTCCTGGCAAGGGGTGGAAACATCGGTGTTTCCTTTCACTGGTTGTCTATGTTCACCCATCAGTAGAATGGGTACTTGGGTGTTCGTGGACTAGTGTGGGTCGCATCCTGGGACAAAATTGACCTAATTTGTGGAAAATGCTCTGCATAACAAGTGGCTTCCTATAACAGTGGAGCCCGGATTTCGTCATTAATTTGTTCCAGAATGCTGTTCAAGTGACGTTCCGAGAATTTATTCCCATAAGGAATAATGTAAATTAGATTAGTCCTTTTAGACCCCCAAAAATACGCTTACAAAGGCGCTTACAAAAATACACTTACATAATTGTTCGAGTTTGGAGCAGTACGAAATCCGGGGGTCCACTGTACAGTGAAACACCGAGTTTTGGCCACCCCGACTATCGGCCGCTTTGAGCTTCGGTTGTTTTTTTCGGCCTAATTTTGCCCTGACTTTCGGCCGTTGCCCCGAGTTTCGGCCAGCGTACCAGACCTGTCTGCTTGCCCGCGCTTGAGCGCCTCACCACGCAGGCGCTATGAGCCAGTCTAGCATTGCTTACCCTTGAGTGAACATTACCCTGCGTGCTCATCCATACATTTCACAATAAATTCATTGTGTTTGGTGATTATTGATTGTGACTGTGAAATAAGTCACCATAATAATAATAATAATAATAATAATAATAATAATACTTTATTGAGACATGGTACAATGATACATGGTAGACATAGTTATACATAGTTATTACATAGGTATTACATAGTTATTACATAGTTATTACATAGTTATTACATAGTTATTACATAGTTATTACATAGTTATTACATAGTTATTAATGAGATGTACATGCCAAAAGCCCCTAATATGCTGTGCATTGCAGGCATTCTTAGGACTACTTAATTCTAGACTACATGGTAAAAAGTTATGGTTGATAATTTATAAAATAAGTATAATTGCGTATCTAAGTTATAAAGTTTGAATATAAGTTGAACATATCAATTAATTGTAGCAATGCAACTAATTGAGTGAGATAACAATTTAAAACAATTAATTGCATTGCAGTTACAGTTTACGTGGTCATTATAATGTAAATGTTGTGGAAATAGTTAGCTTAGTATGTATTATTCATAACAGGTTTTACATTCAATTGATTAGTCAGGTTTTTACATTAAGTGATTATTCTACTTTGTTGGGAATGTTTGATATTGAGCATTTAGCTTTGGGTGAGAAGGTGGTTTTTAGCATCGTTTTGAATTGGGGTACAGGCAGGGTTTCTTTGGCAATGACAGGTAATGAATTCCAAATTTTCGTGCCTTTTATATGCATTGAGTTTTTACAAGTGTTAGATGGACACGGGAACATCGAGGAGTGATCTGTGTCTAGTGTTATGGTCATGTGTCCATGGGTCCAAAGAAGCTTCCTAGTGGCAGCGCTGTGGTAAAGAAAGTGAGGAACATCATAGAACTGAAGAAAGAAATAGTAGAAAAATATGAGTGGCGTACGTGTGGGGGCTTGCCAGGATGTACAGAAAAACCAAATCTACTATTAACCCTTTGGGGGTCGACAGGCCTTCTCGAAACACGTTCTCAGGGTCGAAAATTTTTTGGAAAAAAAAACAAAATTATTTTGAAATGATAGAGAATCTTTTTCCGATCATAACGACACCAAAAGTATGAAATTTGAATGAAAACTTACGGAATTATGCTCTCGCTAAGTTATCGGTCTTGAAGATGTTTACGCATCGGCGATTTTGCCCACTTTGAGCCCTATTTTTGGCCAATTCCAATGTTCCAGCCACTAAAATCATAGCTATTTCGCTAGAACTCCATTTCTTCTATCGATTGAGTACAAGAAACTGCCTATTTACCAATTTCAAGTACCCAAAATAGTGGTCAGAAAATGGCAATTTGGCCAATTTTACACAAATTTCAAATGATGCCAATTTCAAAATAGGGTCCAGAATAAACAAGGCAGACATTCCTGGCACTAAAATAACATCTTCTCTGTAAAATCCCAAGCTCAAACACCCGTCCAACAGACTACCTCACAAACACCTACCCTAATATGCTATTCCTAGCTCCTACCAACCCAATTGAAGTCTCGCTCATAATCAACACCCTTACAAACAAGGCAGGAGACATAAACAGCTTACCAACTTTTATGTACAAAAAAGCTTCACAGGTACTGTCACCAATTATAGCAACACTATTCAATAAATCTATTGAAGCCTCTACCTTTCCATCAATTCTCAAAATAGCTAGGGTCACCCCGATCCACAAAGGAGGTGATCAAACAGACCTGAATAATTATAGACCAATTTCTAATTTACCATTGCTTTCTAAAATCTTCGAAAAATTAATTCATAGACAAATCTATTCCTACCTCGTCTCACACAATGTACTCAACCCCTGTCAATTTGGATTCAGGACAAACAAGAGCACAAACGATGCTATTACGCACATGTTGGAGTTAATATATACAGCACTTGAGAAAAAAGAAGTCCCACTGGGAATCTTCATTGATCTACGCAAAGCTTTTGATACAGTCGACCATGATTTACTGCTCACAAAATTAGCACACTATGGTATAAGGGGGCACCCACTCAACTACCTAAAGTCATATCTCACCAACAGAAGCCAATACGTGTACACAAATGGAGCAAACTCTTCCACACAACAAATTACAGTCGGAGTCCCTCAAGGAAGTGTCCTGGGGCCACTCCTATTCCTCATTTACATAAATGACCTACCGAATGCATCACAACTACTCAAACCCATTTTATTTGCAGATGACACAACATACTATGTCTTCTCTCACCCAAATCTAGTTATACTGGCCAACACTGTTAATGCCGAATTACAGAAAATATCAACATGGATGACGACTAACAAGCTTACTCTCAATACTGACAAGACCTACTTCATACAGTTTGGAAGCAAAGCCACAAATGTTCCACTTAACATAACACTCAATGGTACACCCATCACAAGACTCACAGAGGGAAAATTCCTAGGAATCCACCTTGACAGTAGCCTTAAATTCCAAACACATATACAACAAATTTCCAAGAAAATCTTGAAGACAGTAGGCATATTATCAAAGATACGCTATTATGTACCTCAATCAGCTCTCCTTGCACTATATCATTCACTTATCTACCCGTATCTCGCCTATGGAATCTGTGCATGGGGATCAACAACGTTAAATCACCTTAGACCACTCATAACACAACAAAAGGCCGCAGTCAGAATGATAACAAATTCCCACTCTAGACAGCATACTCCACCAATATTCAAAAGTCTCAAACTACTCACCGTAAAGAACATTCATACTTACTCTTGTGCCTACTACATATATAAAACTTTACACTCTAATATAAACCCTCTGCTCAAAATTCTCCTCACCAACTTTAATAGGACCCATGACCACAACACAAGACACAGATCACTTTTTGATATACCCCGTGTTCATATCAACCTATGTAAAAATTCTATGCACATAAAGGGCCCCAGAATCTGGAATTCATTACCAGTAAATATTAAGATAATCTTGTCTGAAAATCAATTTAAGACTCGACTCAAAAACCACCTACTCACCCAAAACTAAATGATCATACTATAAACTACTTTGAAAAATGCTCATTATTACTTTCCTATACGATAATCTCAATTTTTAATAATATGTTACTATTATGTTACCCCCTACTCATATTATAAGTTAATGTCAAAAATGCTCAATGTTATTTTCCTTAAGATAATCTCAATTCCATATTATCATTCAAGAATCTTAACACCTGTAACAATCTAAGATCTAATATCATTATATAATAATTTAAACAGTAAAATTTCATCATATTGTAATTTTGAAAATAATTTTTAACTAGAATAAACTCAATAAATTTCTCTAATAATAAGTACATAGTTTTTAAGGACTAGAATAAGCTGCCCCTAATGCCATGGCATGTCAGTGGCTCTCCTTGCACTCAATTTACATTGTAACTACCGATACCTATGTAATCTGCAATCTGCAATGAAATAAAATTTGTTTGTTTGTTTGTTTGTTCATTAGTCACGTCTCCAGGCCCCTCTTACATTACTTTTGTTTTCCATTTTGAATTTTTATTCTCACAAAAAATAGAAGATTTACTGTTATGTATACAACTGCATCATTGTAAAAATGGTATAAATAATATCAGCGCACTTGTGCAAGAATATTAGACTACCCAGTTGATGTGTATTGGATGAATGGCGTGATTTGTTTACTCATGAACATCGGCCAAAATCTAACATTTTCGCTACTTTGCGCTCAGTTTCAAGGTACTTGTCATCTTGAAACCAGTCAACATTATCTCTATTTCTGTAATATATCATCCATTCTATCAAATGAGACCAAGAAAACGAGAATACAAGCATAAATACCATACGAAAATTGACTGTAAAGTCGCTGTTTTAACCCTTTGGGGGTTGACAGGCCTTCTCAGGAAAGTGTTCCTGGGGTCGAAAATTTTGTAGAAAAAAAAAAAAAATTCTAATGAAATGATAGAGAATCTTTTTCCGATCATAACGCTACCAAAATTATGATATTTGATCAAAAACTAACGGAATTATGCTTTCGCGAAGTTAGTGGTAGCCATGACACTTACGCATCGGCGAGTATGCCCACTTTGAGCCCTATTTTCGACAAATTCCAATGTTTCAGTCTCCTAAACTTATAGCTATTTCGCTAGAACTCCATTTCTTCTATCGAATGAGTACAAGAAACCGCCCATTTACCAATTTCATCTACCCAAAATATTGGTCAGAAAATGGCAATTTTCCAATTTCACACAAATTTCAAACAATGCCAATTTCAAAATAGGGTCCAGAGTAAACAAGGCAGACATTCCTGGCACTAAAATAACATGTTCTCTGTTCATTAGTCACGTCTCCAGGCCCCTGTTCCATTACTTTTGCTTTTCATTTTGAATTTTTATTCTCACAAAAAATAGAAGATTTACTGTTATGTATACAACTGCATCATTGTAAAAATGGTACAAATAATATCGGAGCACTTGTGCATGAATATAAGACTCGCCAGTTGATGTGTATTGGAGGCATGGTGTGATTTGTTTACTCTTGAACATCGTCAAAAATCGAACATTTTCGCTAATTTGAGCTCAATTTCAAGGTACTTGTCATTGTCATACCAATCAAAATCATCTCTGTAATATATCTTCCATTCTATCAAATGAGACCAAGAAAACGAGAATACATCAATAAATACCATACGAAAATCGACTACAAAGTCGCTGTTTTAATCGAAAAAAACGGTCAGAGTATTTTTTCTCTCATTATGCAGTGTGTACTGCAGGATTTTTTTTATACTGCGCACACTGGCACCACAGACCCATTCTTTCATATGTATGCCTACCAGACGTTTTCTGCTTAAATTGAGGCCGCTAGAATTTGGGCGTACTAGTACGGCACCAACCCCTGCTCGTAAAACGTACTAGTACGGCACCGACCCCGAAAGGGTTAAACCAAAAACACGGTCATAGTTTTTTTCCTCATTATGCACTGTGTGGTGCAGAATTTTTTTTATACTGCGCACACTGACCGCACAGACCCATTCTCTCACATCTAGGCCTAACAGCCTGTTTCTGCTTGATTTGAGGGCGCTAGAATTTATGCGTACTAGTACAACGAAAACCCTGGCGCATAAGCCGTACTAGTACGGCCGAAACCCTGAAAGGGTTAAAAAATGTATTTTTTGTGAATATTTTTGGGTGTCTGGAATGGTTTAATTGTATTTCCATTATTTCTTATGGGAAATATTGCTTTGACTTTCGGCCGCTTCGACTTTAGGTCTAGCTCCTGGAACGGATTACGGCCGAAACTCAGGGTTCCACTGTACTGTAGTAGTATGTCGATGTCAGCTATGGTCTGTATACCTTGTACATGTACTTGTGTATTATTATTTATTATTATTATTATTATTATTATTATTATTATTATTATTATTATTATCATCATAGCTCTACATGAGCAATACTGACCTCAGTCACAGTGTTCTACATGAACAGTAGAAGGGTTAAATGGCTTCACAATATGGGTAGCAATTATTGTATTATAGCAATTATTGCATTATTATAGGTAACCATAATTGTTCCCATCTAACTTGTAGTAGTAGTATTATTTTAGGCAACCATTATTGTCTTCATGGAGAAGTGGAACGGAATTCTTCCTCTGTAAGCCATGTGTGTCGTAAGAGGCGACTAACATGCCAGTAGCAAGGGGCTAGTAACCCCTTCTCCTGTATACATTACTGAATTCAAAAAGAGAAACTTTTGTTTTCCTTTTTGGGTCGCCCCGTTTCGGTGGGATACGGCTGGTTTGATAAAAAAAAAAACATAATTGTACTCGTTTAACTTGTTTTATTATTATAGGTAGTCATAACTGTACCCATCCTTTTTTCTGTATTAAAATATATTGTATATTCAGCTGTGTTTTAAAGAAAGGAGGGGGAGGGGCTAACATAGTGTTGTTATCCAACTGGTGAAAACAGTGGCATTGGCAACACATTTCCACATTTGGTTTTGCGAAGAATAAGAGAATGACACAGACCATAAGACGTCTGTATCTGTTCTGGGATCATTGCCTCAACTGCCTGGTCTCAGACCAGCATTCCTAATGTGGAAAGAAAATTTAACAAGAACTGGTAAGAAAAATGCTGCATAGTGAAACTAAGTGTATAGTGGATGACCTGCGAAATTGTAATAACACGATTGCAAACAAACTAGGTTTGAACCCAGTGGCTTATGCACTTGTCTGGAGTTTTACGACTCGTTGTGGTTCAAACCACACCTGTTCCTTGGTTTGTGTAGTGAATATTTGTAAGCTTGACTTGTCTGCTTAAATGTTCATGTTGCAGTTGGCAGCCCACTGGGCTGCCAACTGCAACAGCCTTTTTGACCAGGCTAGTGCCAGACAAGCCTGGCCCAGGTCCAGGCTGTGAGAGTGGGAAAACTAGAAACCTTTCAAGTGTATTTTTTTTTTCAACACGTCGGCTGTCTCTCACCGAGGCAGGGTGACCCAAAAAGAAAGAAAATCCCAAAAAGAAAATACTTTCATCATCATTCAACACTTTCACCTCACTCGCACATAATCACTGTCTTTGCAGAGGCTCTAAGATACAACAGTTCAGAAAATCCCTCCAAACCGCCATATCTCAAACCCCTCCTTTAAAGTGCAGGCATTGTATACTTCCCATTTCCAGGACTCAAGTCCAACTAAATCAATTAAATGGTTTCCTGAATACCTTCACAAAATATTACCCTGCTCACACTCCAACAGCTCGTCAGGTCCCAAAAACTATTAGTCTCCATTCACTCCTATCTAACACGCTCACACATGCTTGCTGGAAGTCCAAGCCCCTCGCCCACAAAACCTCCTTTACCCCCTCCCTCCAACCTTTTCGAGGACGACCCCCTTTCCTACAGATTTGTACGCTTTCCAAGTCATTCTACTTTCATCCATTATCTCTAAATGACCAAACCACCTCAACAACCCCTCTTCAACCCTCTGACAAATACTTTTAGTAACTTCACTCCTCCTCCTAATTTCCACACTCCGAATTTTCTGCATAATATTTACACCACACATTGCCCTTAGACAGGACATCTCCACTGCCTCCAGCTGCCTCCTCGCTGCAGCATTTGCAACCCATGCTTCACACCCATATAAGAGTGTTGGTACCACTATACTTTCGTACATTTCCTTCTTTGCCTCCATAGATAATGTTTTTTGTCTCCACAGATACCTGAATGCACCACTCACCTTTTTTACTTCATCAGTTCTATGGTTACCCTCATCCTTCGTAAACCCATCCATTGACAAGTCAATTCCCAAATATCTGAAAATAATTACTTCTTCCATACTCCCTCCCTCCAATGTGATATCCAATTTTTCTTTATTTAAATCGTTTGATACCCTTATCACCTTACTCTTATCTATGTTCACTTTCAACTTTCTACCTTTACACACCCTCTCAAGCTCGTCCACTAACCTTTGCAACTTTTCTTTAGAATCTCCCATAAGCACAGTATCATCAGCAAAAAGTAACTGTGTCAACTCCCATTTTGCATTTGATTTCCCATTATTTAACCCTTTCAGGGTTTCGGCCGTACTAGTACGCCTAAATTCTAGCGCCCTCAAATCAAGCAGAAACAGGCTGGTAGGCCTAGATGTGAGAGAATGGGTCTGCGAGGTCAGTGTGCGCAGTATAAAAAAAATCCTGCACCACACAGTGCATAATGAGGAAAAAAAAACTGACCGTGTTTTTGGTTTAAAACAGCGACTTTGCAGTCTATTTTCGTATGGTATTTATGCTTGTATTCTCGTTTTCTTAGTCTCATTTGATAGAATGGATTAAGAATATGATGGTCAGTATATTAAGTACACCTTGTTTAATAGGCCCAGTCAGCATACATAATCGTGCTCTATATTTTACTATTTGTTGTAACCCAAATTTCATTCCGATTCTTTATTAACTGGTTACAAATGATGTGTTGAAATGAGAAATAGAGAAGATTTTGATTGGTTTGACAATGACAAGTACCTTGAAATTGAGCTCAAAGTAGCGAAAATGTTCGATTTTTGACGATGTTCAAGAGTAAACAAATCACACCATGCGTCCAATACACATCAACTGGTGAGTCTAATATTCATGCACAAGTGCTCTGATATTATTTATTCCATTTTTACAATGATGGAGTTGTATACATAACAGTAAATCATCTATTTTTTGTGAGAATAAAAATTCAAAATGAAAGGCAAAAATAATGTAAGAGGGGCCTGGAGACGTGACTAATGAACAGAGAAGATGTTATTTTAGTGCCAGGAATGTCTGTCTTGTTTATTCTGGACCCTATTTTGAAATTGGCATCGTTTGAAATTTGTGTGAAATTGGAAATTTGCCATTTTCTGACCACTATTTCGGGTAGTTGAAATTGGTAAATAGGCGGTTTCTTGTACTCAGTCGATAGAAAAAATGGAGTTCTAGCGAAATAGCTATAATTTTAGTGGACTGAAACATTGGAATTTGCCGAAAATAGGGCTCGAAGTGGGTGAAATCGCCGATGCGTCAATGTCAACAATACCACTAACTTCGCGAAAGCATAATTCCGTTAGTTTTCGATCAAATTTCATAATTTTGGTGGCGTTATGATCGGAAACAGATTCTCTATCATTTCATAAGAAAATTGTTTTTTTTTTTTCAAAAAATTTTCGACCCCAGGAACATGTTTCCGAGAAGGCCTGTTGACCCCCAAAGGGTTAAAAAGAGAGCAAATGAGAGGGTGGGTGTGATGTTATCAACAAATTTTGTTGAAAATAAGAAAAAGTTTTGGAGTAAGATTAATAAGTTGAGAAAGCCTAGGGAAAGAATGGATTTGTCAGTTAAAAATAGGAGAGGAGAGTTATTAAATGGAGAGTTAGAGGTATCGGTAAGATGGAGGGAATATTTTGAGGAATTGTTAAATGTTGTTGAAGATAGGGAAGCTGTGATTTCGTGTGTAGGGCAAGGAGGAATAACATGTTATAGGAGTGAGGAAGAACCAGTTGTGAGTGTGGGGGAAGTTCGTGAGGCAGTGGGTAGAATGAAAGGGGGTAAAGTAGCTGGGATTGATGGGATAAAGATAGAAATGTTAAAGGCAGGTGGGGATATAGTTTTAGAGTGGTTAGTGTTTTTATTTAATAAATGTATTTAAGAGGGTAAGGTACCTATGGATTCGCAGATGCATAGTTCCTTTGTATAAAGGCAAAGGGGACAAAAGAGAGTGTAAAAATTATAGGGGAATAAGTCTGTTTAGTATACCTGGTAAAGTGTATGGTAGAGTTATTATTGAAAGAATTAGGAGTAAGACAGAAAGCAGGATAACAGATGAACAAGGAGGCTTTAGGAAGGGTAGGGGGTGTGTAGACCAAGTGTTTGCAGTGAAACATATAGGTGAACAATATTTAGATAAGGGTAAAGAGGTGTTTGTGGCATTTATGGATTTGGAAAAGGCATATGATAGGGTGGATAGGGGGCAATGTGGCAGATGTTGCAAATGTATGGAATAGGAGGTAGGTTATTGAAAGCGGTGAAGAATTTTTATGAGGATAGTGAGGCTCAGGTTAGAGTATGTAGGCGAGAGGGAGATTATTTCCCAGTAAAAGTAGGTCTTAGACAGGGATGTGTGATGTCACCGTGGTTGTTCAATATATTTATAGATGGAGTTGTAAGAGACGTGAATGCTCGGGTGTTGGCAAGAGGTGTGGGGTTAAAAGATAAAGAATCTAACACAAAGTGGGAGTTGTCACAGTTGCTCTTTCCTGATGACACTGTACTTTTGGGGGGTTCTGAAGAGAAGTTGCAGAGGTTGGTGGATGAGTTTGGTAGGGTATGTAAAAGAAGGAAATTAAAAGTGAATAAAGGAAAGAGCCAGGTGATGAGGATAACAACAAAATTAGATAACAGAAGATTGGATATCAGGTTGGAGGGAGAGAGTATGGAAGAGGTGAATGTGTTCAGATATTTGGGAGTAGATGTGTCAGCAGATGGGTATATGAAGTATGAGGTGAATCATAGAATTAACGAGGGGAAAAGGGTGAGTGGTGCACTTAGGAGCTTGTGGAGACAGAGAACTTTATCCATGAAAGCAAAGAGGGGAATATATGAGAGTATAGTTATACCAACACTCTTGTACGGGTGTGAGACATGGGTTGTGAATGTTGCAACAAGGAGAAGGCTGGAGGCAGTGGCGATGTCATGTCTGAGGGCGAATATATGGTGTGAATATAATGCAGAGAATCCGTAGTTTGGAGATTAGGAGGTGTGGGATTACCAAAACTATTATCCAGAGAGCTGAGGAGGGGTTATTGAGATGGTTTGGACATATAGAAAGGATGGAACAAAATAGTGACTTCGAGAGTGTATAAATCTGTAGTGGAGGGAAGGCGGGGTAGGGGGTAAAGGAGGTTTTGTGTGCGAGGGGCTTGGACTTCCAGCAAGGTTACTTGAGCGTGTTAGATAGGAGCGAATGGAGACAAATGGTTTTTAGGACTTGACGTGCTGTTGGAGTGTAAGCAAAGTAATATTTATGAAGGGTTTCAGGGAAACCCGTCATGCCGGACTTGATTCCTGAAGATGGGAAGTACAGTGCTGGCACTCTGAAGGAGGGGTGTTAATGTTGCAGTTTTGTAGCTGTAGTGTAAGCACGCCTCTGGCAAGACGGTGATGGAGTGAATGATGATGAAAGTTTTTCTTTGTCAGGCCACCCTGCCTTGGTGGGAGACGGCCTATGTGTTAATAAAAAAAAAAATTTAAGTTCCTCAAAATATTCCATCCATCTACCCAATACCTCCAGCTCCCCATCTACTAACTCCCCTACTCTGTTTTTAACCCTTTGACTGTCGCAACCTCTAATCCTGAGGTGTCTTCTGTTGTCGCAAAATATTTAAAAAAAAAAAAATTCTAATGAAATGATAGAGAATCTTTTCCCGATGGTAATGACACCAAAAGTATGAAATTTGATGGAAAACTTACGGAATTACGCTCTTGTGAAGTAAGTAATCTCGGCAATATATACGCATCAGCGATTTTGCCGACTTTGAGCCCTATTTTCGGCCAATTCCATATTTTCAGTCAACCAAACTCATAGCTATTTCTTTAGAACTTCATTTGTTCTATCGATTGAGTACAAGAAACTGCTAATTTACCGATTTCAACTACCCAATAAAGTGGTTAGAAATTGGCAATTTGGCCAATTTCATGCAAAATAAAAAAGATGTCAATTTCAAAATAGGGTCCAGAATAAACAATGCAGACATTCCTGGCACTAAAATAAGATGTTATCTGTTCATTAGTCACGTCTTTAGGCCCCTCTTATATTACTCTTGCTTTCTATTTTGATTTTTTATTCACACAAAAAATAGAAGATTTACTGTTATGCAGACTATTGCATTATTGTAAAAATGGTATAAATAATATCAGTGCACTTGTGAAAGAATATTAGACTCACCAGTTGACGTGTATTGGATGCGTGGCGTGATTTGTTTACTCTTGAACATTGGCAAAAATCGAACATTTCCGCTACTTTGAGCTCAATTTCAAGGTCATTTTCGTCATGAAACTAATTAAAATCATCTCTATTTCTGTAATATGTTTTCCCTTCTATCAAATGAGACTACGAAAAAGAGAATACAACCATAAATACAGTGGTACCTCGGTTAACGATATTTTTTCGTTCCAGAATGCTGTTCAAGTGCCATTACCAAACGAATTTATCCCCATAAGGAATGATGTAAAATAGACTAGTCCTTTTAGACCCCCAAAAACACACTTACAAAAGCATTTAAAAAAATAAACTTGCATAAAAGGGCGAGTTTGCTGACCATCGTTAACCGAGGTACCACTGTACTATACGAAAATACACCTCAGTCGGTGTTTTAATCCAAAAACACGGTCGTTTTTTTTTTTCTCATTATGCACTGCGTGCTGCAGGATTTTTTTTATACAGCACACACTGACCACACTGACCAATTGTCTCATATGTGGGCCTACCAGCTTTCTCCCGCTTGATTTGAAACCGCTAGAATTTTTGGGTATATATACGTCCGAAACAGTGGCTCGTAAGACGTATACATGTATATACGACCGAAACAGTTAAAGCGCTAACTAACAAATCCATTCGTTCCCTGGGCTTTCTTAACTTGTTTGTCTCACTCCAAAATTTTTCTTGTTTTCAGCAAAATTTCTTGACAGTGCCTCTCCCACTCTATCATCTGCTCTCCTTTTGCACACTCACCACTCTCTTTACCTTTCTTTTACTCTCCATATACACTCTGCTCTTCTATTAACACTTCTGTTTTGTAAAAACCTCTCATAAGCTACCTTTTTCTCTCACACCCTTTATTTCATCATTCAACCACTCACTCCTCTTTCCTCCTGCACCCACCCTCCTATAGCCACAAACTTCTGCCCCACATTCTGATACTGCATTTTTAAAACTATCCCAACCCTTTTCAACCCCCCACTACTCATACTTGCACTAGCCCACCTTTCTGCCAATAGTTGCTTATATCTCACCCTAACTTCCTCCCCCCTTAGTTTATACACTTTTACCTCTCTCTTACTTGCGTATATTAAAGGTAAATAAAATAAAGGCCAACACACCTTCCAGTCTAAATATTTTGTAGTTCATGTGAAGTAGAGATCAATATTTGTTCAATTTTTTAGCCCCATAGGGTTAGCCACCCAGGATAACCCAAGAAAGTCAGTGCATTATCAAGGACTGTTTCTTATTTCCATTGGGGGCCTTCAGTCTTGTCCCCCCAGGATGCAACCCACACCAGTCCACTAATATCCAGATACCTACTTGCTTGCTAGGTGAACAGGGACAACAGGTGTAAGGAAACATGCTCAATGTTTCCACCTGGCTGCAAATCGAACCACACACTAAATGTGTGAGGCAAGAGCATTTCCTGCCAGGCTTACTGTAGTTGGTTGAATTGTTAATGTTTTGGTTTTATTATTTCTTATGTGGTGGTTTCAACTAATAACTTGTTTGTTACATTTTAGATGCCAGGCTCAGGTGGTGTGTGTTCCAGACTCTGATGATGAGGAGGGTCAAGAATCTGCTGAAAAAAAAGCAAATGATGTTGAATCTGATGATGACTTCTTGTCAGCCGAGTCTTCTGTTAACGAACCAAATGAATTGGATCAAGCTACATCTGCCGAGTCTCCTGAAGACTCGGTAAGCTCTCCAGAAGCTTCTCGTGGACGATTAAGCCAGGAAATGGCAATATCCGAAGGGGAAGAGAGCTCTCAGAAGGAACTTGAAAATAGTAAAGTTGGTTTAACGTCTAGCACACCAACGTTAGACAACAGGACCCCTTTAAACTCTTGGCGGAAATCGAGTGCATTAATTCAGTCTGATGATGAAGACAACGTAGAAAGCCCGATACCTGTGATAAAGGAGGTAAAAAGTGCAAGTGTTACTGAATCAGACTCTGAATTAATATCAGATTCAGAGACTGAAGACAAACAGTTTGATCAATTGGGGCAACATCAAAAGGAAAAGTTGAAAAATAGACTTTCATTGTGGAGTGAGAAAGCATGGGAAAGTGCCACAGATATAGTAGAGGAAATTGACAGTCCTCTGATAAAATCCACAAGGAAAAAGAAGGTACTAGTTATCGACAGTGACAGCGAGAGTGAAAATGACGCTGTAGATAATAGCCTCGAGTCTCGGACACAAGAAGTTCCTAAAATTGTTGTAGAGAAGTGTGCTAATAGTGGGGATGCTTTTCCCAAGTGTACACGGAGAAAGAAAACTAATGTCATTGACAGTGAGGATGAAGATTACATTGACAGTGGAAGTGAAAGTACAGTACACTCCCTACAACAGGAATTCTGCGATGAACTTTTACCAGAACTAAGCAATTTAGGCTTTTCTCCAACTCCTGCCAAACCAGAGGAAAAGGCAAATGTCACTGAGGAAAGTGTCCATTCTTCATTCCCAGAGAAAGTTGCATTGCTTTCGCCTCACGAGAAATACGGACATAAATTCAAGATAAAAAAACGAACCCCAAGCACATTGTCATCAAGCCATACTCAAAACTCATCAAATAATGCTCTCAGCGACTCTTGTGTGTCAGCTGATCAGTCTACCATTTTCTTTGAAGACTCGACTTCAGCTATTAATAACACAAGTGCCAGGAGCTGCTCATCTATCAAGTCACTTTCTAAAATGACTGAATCTGAAATTAAATGGAAATTACAACAAAGTAAGGTATGTTCTCTGCTTATAAATGCTTTATATTGTGGGTGTGCATCTGTGCATGCATGAATATGCACAAAATTTACTTAGTCCATAATTGAATATCCTTAATACTTGATTGCATAGGAGTGGATTGATGTTTATGGTGACCTGTCATTTATTAATACATAATGCATTAATAATAATAATAATACGTAATACTGACTGGATCATGACAGAAATGTTAAAAGCAGGGGGAGAATATATGGTGTTGGAGTGGTTGGTATTTTTGTTAAATGTATAAAAGAGGGGAAGGTACCTAGGAATTGGCAGAGAGCGTGTATATTTCCTTTATATAAAGGGAAGGGGGACAAGTGATTGTAAAAATTATAGGGGAATAAGTTTACTGAGTATACTACCAGGTAAAGTGTACAGTAGGGTTATTATTGAAAGAATTAGAGGTAACACAGTAGGATTGCAGATGAGCAAGGAGGCTTCAGAGTGGGTAGGGGATGTGTAGATCAAGTGTTTATATTGAAGCATATATGTGAACAGTATTTAGATAAAGGTAGGGAAGTTTTCATTGCATTTATGGATTTAGAAGAATATGATAGTCCTAGGTAGGTTGGTAGAGAGCAATCGCTGCTTTTGGGAGATTCTAAAGAAAAGTTGCAAAGGTTAGTGGACGAGTTTGGAAGGGTGTGTAAAGGTAGAAAGTTGAAAGTGAACATAGATAAGAGTAAGGTGATGAGGGTATCAAATGATTTAGATAAAGACAAATTGGATATCACATTAGAGGGAGGGAGTATGGAAGGAGTAATTATTTTCAGATATTTGGGAGTTGACTTGTCAATGGATGGGTTTATGAAGGATGAGGCTAACCATAGAATTGATGAAGAATAAAAGGTGAGTGGTGCATTGAGGTTTTTGTGGAGACAAAGAACTTTATCCATGGAGGCAAAGAAGGGAATGTACGAGAGTATATGGGTGTGAAGCATGAGTTGTAAATGCTGCAGCGAGGAGGCAGCTGGAGGCAGTGGAGATGTCCTGTCTAAGGGCAATGTGTGGTGTAAATATTATGCAGAAAATTCAGAGTATGGAAATTAGGAGGAGGTGTGGAGTTACTAAAAGTATTTGTCAGAGGGTTGAAGAGGGATTGTTGAGGTGGTTTGGTCATTTAGAGATAATGGATGAAAGTAGAATGGCTTGGAGAGCATATAAATCTGTAGGGAAAGGAAGGCGGGGTAGGGGTCATCCTCGAAAAGGTTGGAGGGAGGGGGTAAAGGAGGTTTTGTGGGCGAAGGGCTTGGACTTCCAGCAAGCAGGTATATCAAATGTAAGCATGCGTGAGTGTGTTAGATAGGAGTGAATGGAGATGAATGGTTTTTGGGACCTGATGAGCTGTTGGAGTGTGAGCAGGGTAATATTTTGTGAAGGGATTCAGGGAAACTGGTTAGGTGGACTTGAGTCCTGGAAATGGGAAGTACAATGCCTGCACTTTAATGGAGGGGTTTGGGATATTGGCAGTTTGGTGGGATGTCTAAACTGTCTTATCTGAGCGCCTCTGCAAAGACAGTGATTATGTATGAGTGAGGTGAAAGTGTTGAATGATGACGAAAGTTTTTTCTTTTTGGGTTTTTCTTTCTTTTTGGGTCACCCTGCCTCGGTGGGAAATGGCCAATGTGTTAAAAAAAAAAAACTTATTTGTTTGAAACAAGGGGCTAGTAACCCCTTCTGTATACATTACTAATTTTAAAAAGAGAAACATGCGTTTTTCTTATTAGGTCACCCTGCTTTGGTGGGATATGGCCAATTCGTTGAAAAATAACTTGTTTATTAAATGTAATTATCAAAGCATTATGTGCACATTCATGTCCTCTTCCCTGCAGCTTGTGTTGCGCATGGCCAACTTATCTGCGCTGCCGGATAAAGGGGCCAAGCTCATAGCTCAGATAAATGACTGTGAAGAAGCTTTGGCCAACTTCAGTGTGCTTAACATACAGGTACTTCTTGAATTTTTCTTATTGTCAGATGTTGCTTTTATAGATTACCAGTGATAAGTTGACTTTATATGCTTTTAAATTAGATATGTATTAGTACAGGTGCTCCTTGACTTATGATGGCTTGATTTACAATATTTCAACTTTACAATAATGCAAACGTAATTTCTTTGGAGAGGAAACTTAAGATAAGTACCCAGCATGAAAGCGGCAAGTTTGTAACTTGTATTCATTTATTTACTTTTCATTACTGGTATTTACTGTAATTATTTGTTTACTTATCATTTACAGTGGACCCTTGGTTTTCGTATGTCTCAGTTTTCGCTGATTTTGGTTTTCGCGCACTTTTTTCGTGGAAATATTGGCTTAGATTTCGGCGATTGGCTTATTTTCGTCGATGGTACGGAACCTGTCCAGTGCCCAGCGCACATACAAAGCCCGCAAGCCTGCCTCCTACGCACATTGTCAGCAGTGTAGCATTGTTTATGGTCGAGTGAACATTATCCTGCGAGTTCATACAAAACATTTCTTAACAATCCATTGTTTTTGGCCCTTGATTATTGTGTGTGACTAAATTAGCTACCATGGGCCCAAAGAAAGCTCCTAGTGCCAGTCCTTTGGTAAAGGAAGTGAGGAACACCATAGAATTAAAGAAAGAAAAATACAGGGGACCCTTGAAAATCGTCTCTCTTGAAGATTGGTGAATTTGAAAATCATCCACTTTTTTCGGCAAAAAATCGACTTGAAATTCGTCCATTGGCTTAAAAATCGGCGGTCGTCTGAAACGCATCCGCGTGGCCTCCCCGCCGCCTGGGCACATAAGCATCACATTGAGCGTCAGTGTGCCATTGTTTACCAGCGAGTGACCACCACCCACGCTTTCATACCATACATTTTGTCAATATTCCATTCGTTTTAGTGCTTGCAACTGATAAATAAGCTACCATGGGCCCAAAGAAAGCTCCTAGTGCCAGCCCTGTGGTAAAGAAAGTGAGAAACACAATAGAAGCTAAGAAAGAGATCATAGAAAAATATGAAAGTGGTGTACATGTGGCGGAGCTCTCCAGGATGTATGGGAAGGCCCATTCAACCATCACTTCCATCTTGTTGAAGAAAAAGGAAATCACGGACGCTTATGTTGCAAAAGGGGTGAATATGCTAACGAAAAAGAGATCGCAAATAATCGAAGAAGTTGAGAAGTTGTTGCTTTTGTGGATCAGACAAAAATAGTTAGCAGGAGATAGTGTTACACAGTCAATAATTTGCGAAAAGGCAAGGCAGTTGCATGACGATCTCATAAAGAAAAGTCCTGGAACGAGTGCTGATGTTGATGAATTCAAGCCCAGCAAAGGCTGGTTCGAAAATTTCAAAAAGCGAAGTGGCATACACAATGTTGTAAGGCATGGAGAGGCTGCAAGTCCTGACAAATGTGCGGCTGAAAAATTTGTTCATGAATTCAAGGGGTACATAGAGGCTGAACAATTCAAACCCCAACAAGTGTTCAATTGTGATGAAACAGGCCTCTTTTGGAAGAAAATGCCAAAGAGGACCTACATTACTCAGGAGGAAAAGGCACTGCCAGGACACAAGCCTATGAAAGACAGGCTAACTCTTATGCTTTGTGAAAATGCCAGTGGTGATTTCAAAGTGAAGCCTTTACTCATGTATCACTCTGAAAATCCCAGTGTGTTCAAGAAGTACAGTGTTGCCAAGGCTAATTTGTGTGCTTTGGAAGGCTAACAGTAAGGCATGGGTCACCAGGGACATTTTCCTTGATTGGTTCAATGAAGTGTTTGGCCCTAGTGTGAAGAAATACCTCCTGGAAAATAAATTGCCACTTAAGTGCCTCCTGGTAATGGACAATGCTCCTGCTCATCCTCGAGACATGGAAGAGCAAATGTTGAAGGATTTTAAGTTCATCAAAGTGAAGTTCTTTCCCCCTAATACCACTCCTCTCCTCCAGCCCATGGACCAGCAGGTCATTTCAAACTTCAAAAAAACTACACTAGAGCAATATTTCAAAGGTGTTTTGACATAACCTCAGACACTACTTTGACCCAAAGAGAGTTCTGGAAAGATCACTTCAATATCCTTAATTGCATACGCCTTATAGGTAAGGCTTGGCAGGAAGTGACTCCCAGGACGATGAACTCTGCTTGGAGAAAATTGTGGCCAGATTGTGTTGAAAAGAGGGATTTTGAAGGGTTTGGGGATGACTGACAGCCCTATGCCAGTTGTGGAAAAAATTGTGGAATTGGGGACGTCCATGGGGATGGAGGTTAGTGGCGAGGATGTGGAAGAGTTGGTGGTGGACCACGATGAAGAACTAACCACTGAAGAGCTGGTGGACCTTAATCTGCAAGAACAACAGACCAAAGCTCAGGAAATTGCTTCAGAGGAGGAGGAAGGGAGAAGGAAGAAGTTGCTTTCTTCAGAGATTAAGGAGATGTGTACAATGTGGACTAGGATGGAAAAATTTGTGGAGGAGCATCACCCTGACAAAGCTGTTGCAGGCCGTGTATGTGACTGACATGTTCAATGACACTGTCTTGTCACATTTTAGGGACATTTTAAAGAACTGTGATGTCGCCGTGGTTGTTCAATATATTTATAGATGGGGTTGTAAGAGAAGTGAATGCGAGGGTCTTGGCAAGAGGTGTGTGGTTAAGAGATAAAGAATCAAATACAAAGTGGGAGTTGTCACAGTTGCTTTTTGCTGATGACACTGTGCTTTTGGGAGATTCTGAAGAGAAGTTGCAGAGGTTGGTGGATGAATTTGGTAGGGTGTGTAAAAGAAGAAAATTGAAGGTGAATATAGGAAAGAGTAAGGTGATGAGGATAACAAAAAGATTAGGTGACGAAAGATTGGATATCAGATTGGAGGGAGAGTATGGAGGAGGTGAATGTATTCAGATATTTGGGAGTGGACATGTCAGCAGATGGGTCTATGAAGGATGAGGTGAATCATAGAATTGATGAGGGGAAAAGGGTGAGTGGAGCACTTCGGAGTCTGTGGAGACAAAGAACTTTGTCCATGGAAGTAAAGAGGGGAATGTATGAGAGTATAGTTATACCAACACTCTTATATGGGTGTGAAGCATGGGTGATGAATGTTGCAACGAGGAGAAGGCTGGAGGCAGTGGAGATGTCATGTCTGAGGTCAATGTGTGTTGTGAATATAATGCAGAGAATTCGGAGTTTGGAAATTAGGAGGAGGTGCCGGATTACCAAAACTATTATCCTGAGAGCTGAGGAGGGGTTGTTGAGGTGGTTCGGACATGTAGAGAGAATGGAACGAGACAGAATGACTTTGAGAGTGTATAAATCTGTAGTGGAGGGAAGGCGGGGTAGGGGTCGGCCTAGGAAAGGCTGGAGGGAGGGGGTAAAGGAGGTTTTGTGTGCGAGGGGCTTGGACTTCCAGCAAGCATGTGTGAGCGTATTTGATAGGAGTGAATGGAGACAAATGGTTTTTAATATTTGACGTGCTGTTGGAGTGTGAGCAAAGTAACTTTTATGAAGGGATTCAGGGAAACCGGCAGGCCGGACTTGAGTCCTGAAGATGGGAAGTACAGTGTCTGCACTCTGAAGGAGGGGTGTTAATGTTGCAGTTTTATAACTGTAGTGTAAAGCACCCCTCTGGCAAGACAGTGATGGAGTGAATGATGATGAAAGTTTTTCTTTTTCGGGCCACCCTGCCTTGGTGGGAATCGGCCGATGTGTTAATAAAAAATTTTTTTAAAGAACTGCCAGAAACAGACCTTTCTGGACAGTTATTTTGCAAGAAAGGAATCCAGTGACCCTCAACCTGGTCCAAGTGCCATTAAAAAACAAAGAAGGGAAGTAACCCCAGAAAAGGACTTGGTACCTGAAGTTTTCATGGAAGGGGACTCCCTTTCCAAACACTAGCAACACCACCACCACCTCCTCTCCTTCCTTCTTCCACACATCATCAACTCTTCAATAAAGGTAAGTGTCAATTTATTACTATTTTATACTATGTACAGTATATATCTCATTGTTTTCTGTGTAGATAAATGTACATTTTATGTAAAAAAATTTTTTTTTACATACTTTTGGGTGTCTGGAACGGATTAATTTGATTTACATTATTTCTTATGGGGAAAATGGTTTTGAAAATCGGCGGCCTCTCAGGAACGGATTAATCATGATTTTCAAGGGCCCACTGTAATAGAAAAATATGATAGTGGCGTACATATTGCCGAGCTCGGCTGGATATACAATAAGGCCCCATCAACCGTCAGTTCCATTTATGGCGAAAAGAAATCATGGAAGCTAATGTTGCGAAAGGGGTGAATACGATAACGAAACAGACACCACACTCAATTGAAAATATGGAGAAATTGTTGTTGGTGTGGATAAATGAAAAACAGCTAGCAGGTGATAGTCTTGTGCAATCCATCATATGTGAAAAAGCAAGGCAGTTGCATGATGATCTTGTCAAGAAAATGCCTGGAACCAGTGTTGATGTTTGTGAATTTAAGGCCAGCAAAGGCTGGTTCGAAAACTTCAAGAATCGAAGTGGCATACACAGTGTTGTAAGGCATGGTGAGGGTGCCAGTTCAGACAAACATGCGGCTGAAAAATTAAGAATATGTAGAGGCAGAAGAATTCCAACCCCAACAAGTGTTTAATTGTGACGAAACAGGCCTGTTTTTGGAAGAAAATGCCAAAGAGGACCTACATCACGCAGGAAGAAAAGGCACTGCCAGTACACAAGCCTATGAAAGACAGGCTAACTTTCATGTTGTGTGGTAATGCTAGTGGGGATTTAAAATTGAAGCCTTTATTGTGTATCACTCTGAAAATCCCAGTGTGTTCAAGAAAAACAGTATTGTCAAGAGTAAATTGTGTGTGATGTGGAAGGCTAAAACTAAGGCATGTGTCACGAGGGAAATTTTCCTGGAATGGTTTAATCAAGTGTTTTGCCCGAGTGTGAAGAACTACCTCCTGGAAAGTAAATTGGGACTCAAGTGCCTCCTGGTAATGGACAATGCTCCGGCTCATCCTCCAGACTTGGAAGACCAATTGTCTAAGGAATGCAAATTTGTAACAGTGAAGTTCTTGCCTCCTAACACCACTCCTCTCATCCAGCCCATGGACCAGCAGATCATTGCAAACTTTAAAAAACTGTACACCAAAGCAATGTTTCAAAGGAGTTTGATGTAACGTTAGACACTGCATTGACCCTAAGAGAGTTCTGGAGGGATCACTTCAATATCTTCCATTGCATAAGCCTTATAGATAAGGCTTGGCAGGGAGTGACTTCCAGGACGATGAACTCTGCTTGGAGAAAGTTGTGGCCAGATTGTGTCCCAGAGAGGGATTTTGAAGGGATTGGGGCTGACCCTGAGGAGCCTATGGAAGTTGTGGAAAGTATTGTGGCATTGGAGAATTGCATGGGGTTGGATGTGAGTGGCGAGGATGTGGAAGAGTTGGTGGAGGACCACAATGAAGATCTAACCACTGACGAGCTGCAAGAGCTTGAGGTGCAACACCATCAAACCAGAACTCAGGAAATTGCTTCAATGAATGAGGAAGAGAGATGTAAGGTGCCTTCTTCAAAGATTAGGGAGATTTGTGCAATGTGGACCACGATGCATTCATTTGTGGAGGAACATCACCCTGACAAAGATGTTGCAATCTGTCTTGGCAACATGTGCAGTGACAATCTCTTGTCCAATTTTAGGGAAATTTTAACCCGTAAACAGTCCACACGTATATTTACGTTAGCTCGCCCAGTGCCCCGAATCTTTTGAAAAAAAAAAAAAATTTTTTTTATAGAAATAAAGAGCACATTTTTTTTAAGTGTTATAGGATAAAAAAAAAAGAATTTGGGTCAGTAGTTACCGAGATATGAGGCGGAGAAATTGGCACTGGATGCTCACCTGACAGCAACAGGAGTCCTGCTGCTTGCAGAATCATTGCCGATATACCTTTTTTCACTTTGTTTTGTTATTTTATATAATTTTTATGTTCTCATAATCACAATTTATAGTAGTTCTTGTGATTTCATAGCCAATCTGTGTTCTGGCACTAATATTAGGTACTGAAATTGTACTCGTATAATAATAATAATTATAGTGCATAAAAATAAAAATAATAATGATAGTGAATAATAATAATAATAATAATAATAAAAATAAAAGTTCCCTTGAAGCATCGCTGCCTAATCTCATCTGATCTCCACTAATGATGACTGGTGACATTTCAGAAAGGGTGAGCCATAGTCTTATCTCCTCTTATCAGTCCAGTAATTACAGTGATGACAGTTGACGAGTTTACATTGCTTCCCTTTATTTGTTACGCAAACCTGTCTGTCTGTATCTGTCTGTCTGTATCTGTCTGTCTGTATCTGTCTGTCTGTATCTGTCTGCCTGTGTGTCGTCTCCTTTCTGTCTGCTTGTCTCAGAGAGTAGCTCATGAACCAACTGGTATTACGCAGATCACAAGCACAGTATAACACTTTGTCTTGATTTTTTTAGTTATCCTAGGTAATTTACACTATGTATAATTGTATTTATGTATTGTTCCTGTGAGATAGAGAAAGATACAGACACAGACAGACAGACAGACAGATAGACAGCCAATCAGGTACCCAGCTGACCAGCCAGCTGCTGGCCAGCCAGCTGCTGGCCAGCCAGGTGGCCAGGCATGCAGCCAGCTGGCCTGCCAGCCTGCCGACATCACTTTACACTTCAAAGGGGAGTGTTAATATGACATGACATCAGTGAATTCAAATTCAAATTCTTTATTTCATGTAATACAAGGGGGGGGGTACTTATAGTTATACATTAAAGTTGATATTACAAGATGGCCAATAATATGCCTAGGTATGCCTAGGCTTTTCAGGCAGTCTTATGATAGGTCTTACTCAATAGCTATACAATGAATATACAGATTGTAAGGTTAGGTTAGGTTTACAAAATTTAGGTACTGGAATTTAAACATTGAGAATTTAACAATTAGTATAAGAAGTTAGCAATTAGTTTATATATTAATGATAAAGGGGATATATTGGCATAATATAGTTTCTATATTGGAGTGTCTTAGGCAAACTTATGACTAGCTTAAGTATTATGAAGCAATAGTTGTATTAGAATTTTGGTTAGAACTGTGCAAATTAAGGGGAATCACAGATATCAATAAGTGTATTTTGCTGTGGTTAGTAATGTGCAAATTAAGGAGAATCACAGATATCAATAAGTGTATTTTGCTGTGGATATGTGCAAATAAAGTAGTTTTAGTATGGTTAGCTACCGGTTGGGTGCGTAAGTGAGATAAGATGTTTTTTAACGGTGCTTTTGAAAATGGAGGTTGTGTCTGCAGTTCTAGAGTTTTCAGGCAGGGAGTTCCAGATTTTAGGCCCTTTTATGCGCATTGAATTTTTGTATAGATTTAGTCGGACAATGGGAATGTCAAAGAGATGTTTATGTCTGGTATTATGTCTATGGGTCCTGTCACTACTGTCAAGAAAGTGTTTTAGCTCAGGGTTAAAGTTGGAATTAATGGTTCTATAAATGTAGATAGCAGAGTAGTAAGTATGGATGTTCTGGACAGTGAGTAGGTTTAGGTCTTTGAAGAGTGGGGGGGTGTGCTGCCTAGCGTTGGATTGTGTGATAATTCTTACTGCGGCTTTTTGTTGGGTTATTATTGACTTTAGGTGGGTAATTGCTGTTGATCCCCATGCACAAATGGCATATGTGAGGTAGGGATAGATGAGTGAGTAGTATAGTGTGAGTAGGGCTGATTGTGGTACATAATACCGTATCTTAGAGAGGATCCCCACAGTTTTGGACACTTTCTTTATGTGTTGGATATGGGTGCTGAATTTCAGGCTGCTGTCAAGGTGAAGGCCCAGGAACTTGCCCTCGTTATGTCTAGCAATAGGTGTAGAGTTGATCTTAATGTTTAATTGTGGATCATCTGTTCTGTTGCCAAACATAATATAGAAGGTCTTATCAGTGTTGAGTGTAAGTTTATTGGCTGTCATCCATGTTGATATTTTTATTAATTGCGTTAACAATGGTATTAAGCGTGGCAAGGTTTGTGTGGGAGATGACATAAGTTGTGTCGTCAGCAAAGAGTATTGGTTTCAGGTGTTGTGATACATTGGGAAGATCATTGATGTATAAGAGGAAGAGCAGGGGACCAAGGACACTTCCCTGCGGTACGCCGGTGTCTAGTGGTAGTGTCGTGGAGGATGTGTCTTTAATAGTGACATACTGGTACCTATTAGTGAGGTAGGATTTGAGGTATGCTAGTGCATGACCTCTTATTCCATAGTGGTCAAGTTTGTGGAGTAGGATGCCGTGGTTTACTGTGTCAAAAGCTTTCCGCAGTGTTTGCTGTAGCTGGCGCCCAATTTACCTGGTGCTCCCACAAGGTACTAAGTGGTCCCAGATTTTTTTAATATGGAACACAGAGTGTTAAGACCCATTCTATGCTCACCAGGCATCTCAGGCCAATCGTGCCAAGTTTGGAGGCAGGAAAAATAAAACATAAAAATACGTTTGGGGCAGTAGCAGTACTAACGTAAATATACGTGTGGACCGTTTAAGGGTTAAAGAGACGCCAGCAACAGAGCTCTCTGGACAGATATTTAGTGCCACAGGTGTGTAGTGACTCAAGCTGGTCCTAGTGGCAGTAAAAGACAAAAAAGGGAAGTGACCCCAGATAAGGACTTGGTACCTAGAGTCCTTATGGAGGGGGATTTCCCTTCCAAAGAATAGCCTCTTTTCCCTCTCCCCTCCTCCTCTTCCATCCAGCAACATCAGTCTTCAATAAAGGTAAGTATCATGTTGAATGTTCATTCTTTTGTGCATTTAAATCTATCTTTAAGGCCCCCCAATTTTTTTATACTTCTGGGTGTCTGGAACGGATTAATTGAATTTACATTATTTCTTATGGGGAAAATGGTTTTAGTTTTCGCCGATTTTGGTTTTAGCCGATCCCTCTGGAATGGATTAAACACGAAAACCAAGGGTCCACTGTATATTCGACTTGGGATATTTTCAACTTGTTGGACCGTAACCCCAGCATAAGCCTTGGAGCATGCACTCATATGTTAAATAATATTAATTATTATATAAGGAAGGACATTAAAACTCACCTATACAAAAATGTCTATATATTAAAGTAACTTATACAACTTATAACCTACTACAAACAATCCACCACACACCAGTTCACACTGACTCACTAGCACACTGCTACTAGTGAGTAAAAGAACAGGGAGGCTCCATGACCCTTCCCCCCCCTTCACTACTGCCTGGTAGACTAATTACCAGCAGGCAAAAACACCATACAGTACTCTCGTATAAACAGGCCTCTGCATACTTGGGCCTTACAAATAAACCTGAGAGCATTTAACCCTAACAGAATTAAAGTATACACTAAAAAAACTTACCCAACACCACATGCTCACACCACTACATCTTGCTTTCTCTGCTGTGCATAACCTACTGTTCTAAACACACCTCATCTGCTCCTGTCCTGGCCACTCTGACAGGAATAAAACGCGTTCGGATTTAGAATAATACCGGAGCTATTAAACAGGTTTTTTTTTTTTTTTTATTTAAATTTTACTGCAGCACACTGTGTAACAGGCTGTTTGACCTTCAAAGCAGTACTCATTGTTTACAAATACATGTATTACAGTACTACCATGTGGTGTCAGTATGTTTTGCCATGGAAGGTTTTCTCAGTTCTGGACAAATGTAACATTCCAGTTTAACCCTTTCAATGGCTGTCATGTAGAGCTATGTCGTTAAGGCCATTGTCCCTCACGTTGTTTTACGTCATGATCTCATCTCACTCAGATAAGCTGTGATGGGTAAATTTTGGCTTAAATGTGAGAGAATGTGACTGTGCAGTGAGTGCACAATATAAAAAATAAAATCCTGCCCCATACAGTGCATGGGAAAAGAAGCTCTGTCCCTGTGTTTGGTTTCAAATACCGACTTTTGAAATACTTTCTATTTGTCAGAAAATTGAAAATCAATTTGTATGCTTTCCCCCATTATTTCTAATGCCCTCAATTTATGTATAATCGCTCCGTTATCACATTTCTCAAATGCTTTTGCAAAACCTGTGTAAACACAGATGTGGACTACGCATATTTCATAGATGTTTGACAAATGCGGCCGTTCACCTAAAGTCAGTATCTGACCAGCCACGCTGTTGTTTCGGACATTGGTTGTGTGTGGCCAGCAGTAAGAGCCTGGTTGATGAGGCCCTGATCTACCATGAGGCCCGTTCGTAGACTGGGCCGCTGAGGCGTTGACCCCCCCAAAACCCTCTCCGGGTATACTCCAGGTATGGAGAGAAGGCTCTCACATTGAGAGAATTAGGTATGTATAATACTGAAAGTAGGCAAGTGAATTTTCAATTTTCTTGCAGTTGGAACATGCACAGTAGTAGTAGTAAACAGAGCAAACTTCAGCATAACAGCATACAGTGGACCCTCAAAAATAGGCTCCCTTGAATATAGGCAAATTTGAAAAAAGGCTACTTTTTTCGGCAAAATATTGGCTTGATAATAGTCCGTTGGCTTAAAAATAGGCGGTCGTCGGAAACGCGTCCGCGTGGCTTCCCAGCCGCCTTGGCACATAAACACCACATTGAGCGTCAGTGTGCCATTGTTTACTAGCGAGTGACCGCCACCCATGCATTCATACCATACATTTTGTCATTATTCCATAGCTTTTAGTGTTTGCAACTGCTAAATAAGCCACCATGGGCCCAAAGAAAGCTCCTAGTGCCAGCCCTGTGGTAAAGAGTGTAGCAGGGATGCAGGGAGTGTAGCAGGGATGCAGGGAGTGTAGCAGGGATGCAGGGAGTGTAGCAGGGATGCAGGGAGTGTAGCAGGGATGCAGGGAGTGTAGCAGGGATGCAGGGAGTGTAGCAGGGATGCAGGGAGTGGAGCAGGGATGCAGGGAGTGTAGCAGGGATGCAGGGAGTGTAGCAGGGATGCAGGGAGTGTAGCAGGGATGCAGGGAGTGTAGCAGGGATGCAGGGAGTGTAGCAGGGATGCAGGGAGTGTAGCAGGGATGCAGGGAGTGTAGCAGGGATGCAGGGAGTGTAGCAGGGATGCAGGGAGTGTAGCAGGGATGCAGGGAGTGTAGCAGGGATGCAGGGAGTGTAGCAGGGATGCAGGGAGTGTAGCAGGGATGCAGGGAGTGTAGCAGGGATGCAGGGAGTGTAGCAGGGATGCAGGGAGTGTAGCAGGGATGCAGGGAGTGTAGCAGGGATGCAGGGAGTGTAGCAGGGATGCAGGGAGTGTAGCAGGGATGCAGGGAGTGTAGCAGGGATGCAGGGAGTGTAGCAGGGATGCAGGGGAGATGGAGTAGCAGGGATGCAGGGAGTGAGCAGGGATGCAGGGAGTGTAGCAGGGATGCAGGGAGTGTAGCAGGGATGCAGGGAGTGTAGCAGGAAGGCAAGGACTTGGTACCTGAAGTGTTAATGGAAGGGGATTTCCCTTCCAAACACTAGCAATACCTCCTTCCTTCTTCCACACATCAACAACTCTTCAATAAAGGTAAGTGTCAGTTTATTACTGTTTAATACTATATACAGTGGTACCTCGGTTAACGATGGTCCCCAAACTCCCCCTTTTATGTAAGATTATTTTTTTTAAATGCTTTTGTAAGTGTATTTTTGGGGGTCTAAAAGGACTAGTCTATTTTACACTATTCCTTATGGGGATAAATTCGTTTGGTAATGGCACTTGAACAGCATTCTGGAACGAAGAAATATCGTTAACCGAGGTACCACTGTATCTCATTATTTTCTGTGTAGATAAATGTACATTTCATGTAAAAAAAAAAGTTTTTTTTTAAATACTTTTGGGTGTCTGGAATGGATTAATTTAATTTACATTATTTCTTATGGGGAAAATGGTTTTGAAAGTCGTCCATTTTGAAAATAGGCGGACTCTCAGGAACGGATTATGGACGATTTTCAAGGGCCCACTGTATGTTGCACATTGGTTATTATCAAGGTTTTTGATATTTCCTCGACCACTTTTGGTTACATACATCTCAAAGCCACTAAACTCGGGATCAGCATCACTTTCCTCTTAACCCTTTCAGGGTCGAGAGGCCCTCTCCCAAACTCGTTCTCAGGGTCGAAAATTTATAGGAAAAAAAAATTATTTTTTCTTATGAAATGATAAGAGAATCTTTTTCCGATCATAATGACACCAAAAGTATGAAATTTGATGGAAAACTAAAGGAATTATGCTCTCACGAAGTTAGCGGTATTGACGATATTTACGCATCGACGATTTTGCCCACTTTGAGCCCAATTTTCGGCCAATTCCAGTGTTTCAGTCTACCAAAATTTTAGCTATTTCACTAGAATTCCATTTGTTCTATCAATTGAGTTCAAGAAACTGCCAATAAAGTGGTCCGAAATTGGCAATTTGGCCAATTTCACACAAATTTCAAAAGATGCCAATTTCAAAATAGGGTCCAGAATAAATGAGACAGACATTCCTGGCACTAAAATAACATTTTATCTGTTCATTAGACACGTCTCCAGGCCCCTCTTACATTACTTTTGCTTTCCATTTTGAATTTTTATTCTCACAAAAAATAGATTTTCTGTTATGTATACAACTGCATCACTGTAAAAACGGTATAAATAATATAAGCACACTTGTGCAAGAATATTAGACTCGCCAGTTGATGTGTATTGGACGCATGGCGTGATTTGTTTACTCTTGAACATCGGCAATAATCAAACATTTTTGCTACTTTTGCACTTAGTTTCAAGGTACTTGTCATTGTGAAACCAATCAAAATTATCTCTATTTCTGTAATATATCTTCCATTCTATCAAATGAGACCAAGAAAACGAGAATACAACCATAAATACCATACGAAAATAGACTGCAAAGTCGCTGCTTTAAACTAAAAACACGGTCAGTTTTTTTTTTCCTCATTACGCATTGTGTGGTGCAGGATTTTTTTTATACTGCGCACACTGACTGCACAGACCCATTCTCACATCTAGACCTACCAGCCTGTTTCCACTTGATTTGAGGGCGCTAGAATTTAGGCGTACTAGTACGTCAAAAACCGTGGCGCGTAAGCCGTACTAGTATGGCCAAAACCCTGAAAGGGTTAAAATGGGAGTGTTAATACGACATGACATCAGTGAATCCCTGGTGTTTGCCACGCTGTTTGCTCTAGCTGGCACTCAATTGAACTGGTACTCCCACAAGGTACTAATTGGTCCCAGATTTTTTAATACTGTGCACACTGAGTGTTAAGACCCATTCTATACTGCCTAGGCCTATCATATCAAATTTGGAGGCAGGAAATATAAAACATCAATCTACTTTTGGAGCGCTAGCAGTAAGAATGTATATCAATATTTGGACAGTTAAGGTAAGTACAGTAGATCGTCATTTAGCACGGTAGTTACGTTCCTGAAAAAGTCGTGTTAGATAATTTCGTGTTAAATAATTAAAATAACTTATGGGAAAAATAGGGTTACGTTCCTGGGAGTCCCCAAAAAGTGAAACAAGTGTTTTTTTAGACCAACAGATCTTGCAAAAATTGAAGGTGAATATGTAATTGTAGTTCATTGTCGTGATATATTACTGCTTAAGACTACAAATGCAATAGAAATAATAGTATTTCTTACCTTAAATTGTGGGTAATCTTTGTGGATGGTAGTGAAGAGTGGATATGGATGGTGTGGCCCTACTGGGCTGAGGTGGATGGTTGTCGGTAGAAGTGGATGGTAGAGGTTCTGGTGCTGAAGTCGATGGTTGTATTGGAGTGTGCATAAATTCTGTAATGGATCTCTGGGCTCTTATTCTGCATTACATTATACAGCTGACGGTAAGGCATCATCAGCTGGTCTAGACCCCGTTTCAAAGCCCTGCTTCTAGCTTTGTCAGGGTCCTCTTCAGTGAAAAAGTCCGCTAGTTTAGCAGCAACATGGAACTGCTCACGTAACTGCTGCAATGTTAACTGTTTTTCTTCAGGTTCTTCTTCATCTTCTTCTGTTATCTCCCTCCCTTGTATCTGTGCATCGAACTCTGCCAACATTTCCTCTGGACTCCTGTCTTCATCATCATCTTCTAAGAGTTCATTCATATCTTCAAAACCATCACCTGGTAATCTCCTTGCCAGCTGAACAATTTTCTGAACCTGACTCTCAAGCAAGGGAAAACCAGAGAAAGAATTAACTACAGAAGGCCATAACTTTCCCCAGCCTGCATTTAATGTTGATTGGGGCACTTCATTCCATGCACTTCTAGCATAGCTGATGGCATCTTCAATGTTAAATTTACTCCAGAAGCTTGGTACTGCCAGGTTGGAGTCAGAGTCCATTGATGCAACTAGTTTTTTATAATTTTTTTTGCGTAGTTACACTTGAATGTCTGAATAACTCTCCGGTCCAGTGGTTGAATCAGAGATGTTGTATTTGGAGGTAAAAATACAACTTTTACATGTGGGGTCACATCCAGCAAAGCTTGTGGATAAGTACGGGAATTATCAAGAATGAAGAGAGCCTTGAATGCAAGATTCTTGCTGTGCAGGTAAATCTTGACTTCAGGAATAAAGTGATGCTTAAACCAGTCAATAAATATTTCCTGTCATCCATGCTGACTGGTTTGACCTCCAAATTACTGGTAAGGTGTTTTTATCCACACCTTTCAAAGCACGAGGATTCTTAGAGCGGTAAATAACCATGGGCTTACACTTGAAATCTCCTGATGAATTACCGCAAAGGAGCAAGGTGAAGCGATCCTTTGCTGTCTTGAAGCCTGGTGCACTTTTCTCTTGCTGACTGATACAAGTTCGTGTTGGCATTTTCTTCCAGAAAACACCTGTCTATGATGGCTCATAGCCATCCTCAGAAATAAGTTCCTGAAATTCAGCAGGGAAATTACTTGCTGTATGATCAGCTGAAGCACTTTCACCAGAAAACTTAATATTATGTAACTTATTATGCAACTTAAAGTTCTTGAACCAGCCTGTGGTAAACATACACTTGTTTTCAGGCCTTCCTTCCTTATCACACACTGCTTTAAACAACTGTAAGGCCTTTTCCCTAATTAAGAGAAAATTAAGTGGTGCACCTTTCTTTGTTTTCTGTTCGATCCACTCAAGCAACAAGTTTTCAGTTTTATTTACTTGTTGGGACCTACGTGTCATTCTTTTCATGAGGTCACATTTTGGGTTATTCATTACACAAGCTCGTATATTCGCCTCATTCTTCCTAATCGTACGAACTGACACTTCATTAAGGCCATAGGCCCTCACTATATCCACCACATGTGAGCCACTCTTAAGCTTATCTAATATCTCGATTTTCTTTGAAATTCCTAGACTTGAACGCTTAAACTTTTTCTTGTCACTTGCTGGAACACTTGTATGCTTACTGGGTGCCATGATTGTTTGGTATATTTATCAAAATGCAATGAAAATGAGGAAATGAATGTAAATAAACACAGCGAGCTTCCCGATTATTATCGTCCTGCACGTGGGTGGGTGGGTGAGGGTGGCTGGGGATAGCAGTAGGACTCCCCCACTGACTCAGTGGTTTAACCCACCGCGTGCGACCGCGCACTCAAAAAATTTTCCCCTCCTGCCGAACCGTGTAATATCATCTTTACGTCGAGTAAGATAATAATGTGTTGCAAATCTTCAATCGTGCAATACCCGTAACGTGCAACATAATCTCATGCTAAATGACGGTCTACTGTATTGTATGTACTGTTTATTTTGCCTTTTTATGTTATTTTTTTATGCCTAACTTGGAACCTAAGAGACATACACTACTGTATATTGTATACATATATTTTATACTATATATTTTTCCAGATTATTTTGTTATTTTTTCAGAGTGACCATAGCAGCCATGATTCCTTGGATAATTTATCTAATATTTCATCACTTAGTGGAGGTTCAAGACACGGAATGCTGTCTACTTCATTCACCTCCAATAAGAGTGCTTTCTCTCCATCTGCTTGCCCCATACAGGAATCAGAGAAGGTAAATATTTTTTTGCGTTTGACTGTAGTATTGGCGTGCCTCTGGGGAGACAGTGATTGAGTGAATGATGGTGAAAGTGTTTCTTGTTGTGGTCACCCTACCTCACTGGGAGATGATAAGTGTGTTAAAGAAGTTTATCAAGTACTAGTATGTCTTGAGATATATTACTGGCTTAGTTTGGGCCAGTAGGCCTTCAGCAGTGCTGCTTCCTCCTCAGGTGGGTGTGACTTGGACTTGCCTAACATGGGCCAGTAGCTCTTCTCAATGCTCCTTATGTTGTTCTTCAATATGGGTTTAAGGCATGGGTTTTAAACATTGCAGTAAAAAGGAATCTGGAGGCAGCAGAGATGTCATGTTTGAGAGCAGTGTGTGGTGTGAATATTATGCAAGAAATTCAGAACTTAGAAATTAGAAGACAGTGTGGAGTTGTTGTTCTTTCAACAAACTGGCTGTATCCCACCGAGGCAGGGTGGCCCGAAAGGAAAAACGAAAGTTTCTCCTTTTAAATTTAGTAATACAGTATATACAGGAGAAGGGGCTACTAGCCCCATGCTCCTGGCATTTTAGTCACCTCTTACGAGACAAATAGGCTTATGGAGGAAGAATTCTGTTCCACTTCTCCATGGAGACAGTGCAAAGTTATATTATCTAGAAGACAGAAGAGGGGGTGTTGAGTATTTTCAGAGGACTGAGCACATAGGATGACAACGTGGTAATATAAATGCAGGGTATAAGAAAATAGGGGTAGGAGTTGTCACAGGAAGGGTTGGAGGAAAAGGGTGTGGAAGAAGTTTTAAGTGGTAGGGGGATGTGCATTCATTATGTGTGCATCCTTTGAAAAGATAAGGGGATAAAAGGTTTTGTGGTGAAGGGGCTTGGACATGTGACAAGCATGTGTGAGCGCTGTTACGAGTGAATGGAGACGAATGGTTTTTGGGACCTGACAAGCGGTTGGAGTGTGAGCAGGATAATATTTTGTGAAGGGATTCAGGTAAACTGGTTAGCCAGACTTGAGTCCTGGAGTTAGTCCTGGGAAGTAAAGGAGGGGTTTAGGATATTGGTTGTTTGCAGTGACGTCTAAACTGTCGTATCTGGCACCTCTGCAGAGACAGTGATTGTGTATGAATGATGGTGAAAGTGTTTTTCTCTTTTGGGTCACCCTGCCTTGGTGGGAGACAGCTAACATGTTAAAAAAAAAGTGTTAGATTAGGGTAAGCAGTGAAAGTGGTTTTAGAGATTTGATGTTCTGTTGGAGTGTGAGAAAGATAACATTCATGAAAGGATTTAGAAATCTGTTATATAAGAACATAAGAAAGGAGGAACACTGCAGCAGGCCTTCTGGCCCATATATAGCATGTCCTCTGTTAGCCAGACTTGAGTCCTGGAGGTGGAAAGTACAGTGCCTGCACTCTGACAGAGTGGTGGTGATTTTACAGATTTTAGGACCATTTGAATTGTGGTATCTCTGCACATCTGTCAACACTGTGATTGAATAAGTAGTATTTCTTCATCATCCTTAACCCTTTGACTGTCGCAACCCCTAATCCTGAGGTGTCTCCTGTTGTTGCAAAAATTTTGAAAAAAACAAAAAATCTTACAAAATGATAGAGAATCTTTTCCCGATGGTAATGACACCAAAAGTATGAAATTTGATGGAAAACTTATGGAATTATGCTCTCGCAAGGTTAGTGATCTCGGTGATATATACACATCGGCAATTTCGCCGACTTTGAGCTCTATTTTCGGCCAATTTCATTGTTCCAGTCGACCAAACTCATAGCTATTTCTTTAGAACTCCATTTGTTCTATCGATTGAGTACAAGAAACCACCAATTTACCGATTTCAACTATCCAATAAAGTGGTCAGAAATTGGCAATTTGGCCAATTTTATTCAAAATAAAAAAGTTGTCAATTTCAAAATAGGGTCCAGAATAAACAATGCAGACATTCCTGGCACTAAAATAAGATGTTATCTGTTCATTAGTCACATCTTTAGGCCCCTCTTAATTACTCTTGCTTTCTATTTTAATTTTTTATTCACACAAAAATAGAAGATTTACCGTTATGCAGACTATTGCATTATTGTAAAAATGGTATAAATAATATCAGTGCACTTGTGAAAGAATATTAGACTCACCAGTTGATGTGTATTGGACGCGTGGCGTGATTTGTTTACTCTTGAACATTGGCAAAAATCAAACATTTCCCCTACTTTGAGCTCAATTTCAAGGTCGTTTTCATCATGAAACTAATCAAAATCATCTCTATTTCTGTAGTATGTTTTCCATTCTATCAAATGAGACCATGAAAAAGAGAATACAACCATAAATACTATACGAAAATACACCTCAAAGTCGGCAGTTTAATCCAAAAACGCGGTTGGAGTTTTTTTTCTCATTATGCGCTGCGTGCTGCAGGATTTTTTTTTATACAGCGCACACTGACCACACAGACCCATTGTCTCATATATGCACCTACCAGCTTTTTCCCGCTTGATTTGAAGCCGCTAGAATTTTTTAGTATATATACGTCCGAAACACTGGCTCTTAAGACGTATATATATGACCAAAACAGTCAAAGGGTTAATGGGAGATGGCCAGTGTATGGAAAAATAAGGTATGCACTCTGGCTCACTTCTTATTAACTGGAAAATGTTTTGGCATTTTGGACGAGTGTGTGTGGTTTTTTAAAAATAATTACTGGAGTGAATTTAAAGTTTTATTGTGAATTTATGCAGAAATAGTGAAAATGAGATTTTTTTACTATTCTGTACACTGCTGGTTGACTTCACTTTATTGGTTTAACATTTTCCATGACTAAAGTAATAATAATAATAATAATAATAATAGTAATAATATTAATACTAGTAGTATGTGAGTGTTAGGAGGGAGTGGAGACAAATGGTTTTTGTAACTTGACTAGCTGTTGGAGTGTGAGCAGGGTATTATTTTGTGAAGGGATTTGGGGAAACCAGTTAGCTGGACTTGAGTCCTGGAAGTGGGAAGTACAATACTTGCACTCTGAAGGAGGGGTTTATGATATCTGCTGTTTAGAGTGACATCTAAACTGTAGTATCTGTGCACCTCTGGCAAGACAGTGATTGTATGAATGATGGTGAAAGTGTTTCTTTTTCGGGTCACCCTACCTCAGTGGGTGACCCAAAAAATAAATTTAATAATACTAATACAATAATTACACGAGTGTTTTTGTGGTTTAGTACTTGCAGTATATGCATCTGAATTTCAATATTTACTTCAGTATACTTCAGGTGGCTGTGACAACCCAAGTTCACCAAGTAATATATCAGATGTTTCATCACATAGTGGAGGTTCTACACATTCTCCTGAAGTATCATCTACCTCGCCTCCCTCTGGTAAAAACGCTCGGTCGCTGTCATCTCACACTTTACAAGAATTAGAAAAAATGTTGCACTCAAAGAAGGTAATTTTTTGTTTGTCTTATGTTACATGTGGGTGTTGTTTGAGTTTGCAGTACACAGTCGAGATCTTAATTTGTTTGAAAATGGTTTGCATCTTGAGGTAAAATTTTGATTTAATGGACTCGTGGGGGTGGATTGTAATGGTGACAGTTGTCTACCTGGAGTCTACCTGGAGAGAATTCCAGGGGTCAACGCCCCCGCGGCCCGGTCTGTGACCGAGATGGAGATAAGATTATAAGATTATTTTGCTGTGATTGTAACAATAACTGATAATTATGCAACCAACAAAATTTGTCAATCGTTTGTGAATCACTTGACCCAGAAGATTTTGTCCACTATTTCCAACATCCGTTAAATCAACTTCCATTAAAATCGAACATTTACTATATATTTATAGGTACAGGAATAGAGCTACACCTGGCTTCTTACATTCATAATTAACTTATATAATGTACAAAATATTCAGCTGGGTGTTTTATTTACTACCTCTTCATTTACTCTATTGTGGTAGTTCACTGCACTTGACAAATAACCTCACAAAGGAAAGAGAGACTTATAATGACATTACGCTCTGACTTGGACCATTAACTAATCTCATAATTACACAGGAAGGAAAGAGAGCCAGTATATGTATGTAGATTATTTGTGTATTGTTCCAGTCACGGTATTGTGCCTTTTTGTTCTTCACTACACTGTTTAGTTATTTTTGGCTTTTCTCTCTTATCAATTTAGAATTGAGAACTCTTAAACTCCCTGTTCATGCTGCTATGAAGTCATTTATATCAGTTTTTTGATAAATTAGACACATGTGAAAAACTTCGTATCCATTGTGGAAATGTTTCGCCACAGTGGCTTCGCCAGTCCAATACGAAGAAGAATGGTTGAAGTTCAGCAGTTTGAGGTAATCAGTCCCTTAATCTGGAGTTGATGTAATCAGTCCATCAATCTTGATAAAAATACAGCATTTGCATGAAGAAGGAACTTGTATACTTCAGTCAGGTGAGGTGAAGCAGTCATAGGTGGTGTCACAGTGGACAAATCGACAGGTAGAAGTAGGTCATGCCTATAAGTTAGGCAAGCGTAGGATTCCCTGTATCAAGATACCAAGATGTTGCTGTGTCTGACAGCACTGTAGATAAATGGTTCAGATAACCAACAAGTTGATAAATTAGACAAACATGCAACACTTACAACCTAAGTGTTGCACATGTCTAATTTATCAACGTAGTCTGTTCTCTGAACCATTTATTTACAGGTCAGTTTAATATATCCTTTTGTGTTTTTTTTTCATCAAACCGGCCATATCCCACCAAGGCAGGGTGACCTAAAGAGAAAAACGAAAGTTTCTCTTTTTAACTTTAGTAATGTATACAGGAGAAGGGGTTACTAGCCCCTTGCTCCCGGCATTTTAGTCGCCTCTTACGACACGCATGGCTTACGGAGGAAGAATTCTATTCCACTTCTCCATGGAGATAAAAGGAAATAAACAAGAACTAGTAAGAAAATAGAAGAAAACCCAGACGGTGTGTATATACGTAGTACATGTTTGTACATACATGTGTAGTGTGACCTAAGTATAAGTAGAAGTAGCAAGATGTACCTGAAACCTTGCATGTTTATGAGACAGATAAGACACCAGCAATCCTACCATGTAGAACAATTACAGGCTTTCGTTGTACATTCACATGGTAGGACGGTAGTACTTCCCTGGGTGGTTGCTGTCTACCAACCTACTACCTAGGTCTTCTATTATATAATGTGGGAAATTTTTAGTGTTTAAAAAGTGTAACAAGACATTCTTAACTGTTGGTGTTATTTTACGACCTGTCTGGACATTTTCTATTTTATATGCATTCTTCTTTTCATGAAGACATCACACCATTGCTGCACAATAAAATTTTGGGGCAATGCATGCCATTAACAGCTATTTTTAATACAGTGGAACCCTGAAAATCGAACATAATCCATTCCAGGAGCTTGTTCTAAATTCGAAATGTTCGAAAATCGAATCAATATTTCCCATAAGTAATAATGGAAATACAATTAATTCGTTCCTGCTGTCAGGAGGCATGACAAAATAGTACTTCACTATGACACTATTATCAACTCGACAGCTTATTTATCTATCACAATTCATCTAATATGACATAATAAACAATATAAATAACATAAAAACCTGATATACACTCTAGAATGAATAAAATATGCTTGTCATTATGAATGTGGTGGCGGGGGAGGACGGTGGTGGCGGGCATTCTTGCTCCAGCTATGAAAACATCTTCCCATTCTTTCCTCCTTCAGACGTGTTAGTACAGTGGACCCCCGGATTACGTTATTAATCCGTTCCAGAGGGCTTAACTTAAACCAAATATAACTTAATCCAAATCTATTTTCCCATAAGAAATAATGGAAATTCAATTAATCCGTTCCAGACACCCAAAAGTATTAAAATAAATATTGTTTACACATTAACTTACACAGAAAAGATTGACACATGTATATATAAATTACCACAAATAAATAAAACAGTATAATAACTTAACACTTACCTTTATTGAAGAGTTGCTGATGTGTGGAAGATGGAAGGAGTATGCTAGTGTTTGGAAGGGGAATCCTCTTCCATTAACACTGCAGGTACCAAGTTCTTTTCTGGGGTTACTGCCCTTCTTTTTCTTTTAATGCCACTAGGACCAGGTTGTGAGTCACTGGACCCCTCTCTTAACCAAAAATCTGTCCAGGGAGCTCTGTGTCTGGCGTTTCTTTAAAACATCCCTGAAATGGGACACCACATTGTCATTGTACATGTTGCCAGCACAGCCTGCAATAGCTTTGTTAGGGTGATAATCATCCATAAATAACAAAAAAAGGCACAATACCGTGACTGGAACAATACACACACAACCCGCACATATAAAAGAGAGGAGCTTACGACGACGTTTCGGTCCGACTTGGACCATTTACAAAGTCACACTAACACACACAGACGGGGGAAGGGGTATTTATAGGCAGGCAGACAGGGGAGGGTACCAGAGAGTGGGGTACTAATGAAGTAAGTAGTGGAAGTGGTAGTAGTAGTAATAGTAGTGGAGACAGTCATATTCTAGAGGAGCACTGCAATGAGGCTAGCGGCCGCAAGGGTGGGCCGCTAGCCCACCCAAGCGGTGGGGAGGAAAGGAAAGGCGAATAAAATAAAGGACAAATACAAGGCAAAAGAAAGAAAGAAAGGAAAACCTATAGGAGGAAAAAGGAGAAGAGGGAAGAGAGGAAAGGGGAAGGAATCAGGTTAAGTCACGGGTGTTCTGAAGTTTAGAGCATTTAACAATGTAATGAGAGAGGAAAGCATCAACAGAGACAAAGCCAGGGCTAAGATTCATACAGGGAAAGTTGTGTATAAGGGAGGATTCAACAAGGCGGCGACTATGAAAGTTGGACGTAGGGTAGACAGTTTTAGCAGAAGACCAATCAATAGGATGACTGTGATCTCTGACATGACAGAAAAGAGCATTATTAGTGTCGGTAAGCCTAACACTATTTTTGTGCTCCCTGAGTCTGTCAGAAAGAGATCGGCCAGTTTCTCCGAAGTACTGGAGAGGACAGGAGGAGCAAGAAATAGAGTAGACACCAGGAGAATCTGTTTAGGGAGGGGAGGTATGAACTAGATTAGTGCGAAGAGTGTTAGTCTGACGAAAGGTAAGTTTGATGTCTAAGGAACGGAGAGAGTTGCTGAGATTAGAGAGACCAGAGATGTAGGGAAGGCAGAGGACTGGAGAGTTCTCAGGAGTAGAGGGTTTAGGAGAGAAGAAAGTCCGTTTGGCACGAGAGAAAGCAGAGTCTATGAAATGGGAAGGGTAGCCCAGGCGGGAAAATGAATTATGAAGAGTGGAAATTTCTGCTTCAAGAAACTGAGGATCACAGATACGGAGAGCACGGAGAAAGAGGGAGATAAGAACACTCTTCTTGACAGAGGAGGCATGATACGAGAAGTAATGAATGTACATGCCACTGTGCATAGGCTTGCGGTACACGGAGAAGGCAAAACCTGTAACTGAGCGGTGGACATGAACATCAAGGAAAGGAAGCAAAGAATTAGATTCCCAATCAGCTTTAAACTTAATGGAAGGGGCAAGATTATTAAGAGCATCTCTTTCTGACAGACTCAGGGAGCACAAAAATAGTGTTAGGCTTGCCGACACTAATAATGCTCTTTTCTGTCATGTCAGAGATCACAGTCATCCTATTGATTGGTCTTCTGCTAAAACTGTCTACCCTACGTCCAACTTTCATAGTCGCCGCCTTGTTGAATCCTCCCTTATACACAACTTTCCCTGTATGAATCTTAGCCCTGGCTTTGTCTCTGTTGATGCTTTCCTCTCTCATTACATTGTTAAATGCTCTAAACTTCAGAACACCCGTGACTTAACCTGATTCCTTCCCCTTTCCTCTCTTCCCTCTTCTCCTTTTTCCTCCTATAGGTTTTCCTTTCTTTCTTTCTTTTGCCTTGTATTTGTCCTTTATTTTATTCGCTTTCCTTTCCTCCCCACCCGCTGGTGGCTAGCGGCCCACCCTTGCGGGCCGCTAGCCTCATTGCAGTGCTCCTCTAGAATATGACTGTCTCCACTACTATTACTACTACTACCACTTCCACTACTTACTTCATTAGTACCCCACTCTCTGGTACCCTCCCCTGTCTGCCTGCCTATAAATACCCCTTCCCCCGTCTCTGTGTGTTAGTGTGACTTTGTAAATGGTCCAAGTCGGACCGAAACGTCGTCGTAAGCTCCTCTTTTATATATACCTTTGACCTTTGATATACCTTTGAAGAGTTTCGAGAGTATCTACTCTCTGAGCCCGGCCATGGACCAGGCTCGTCTGGTGCTTGCCTGGTCAACCAGGCTGTTGCTGCTGGAGGCCCGCTGCCCCACATATCCATCACAGCCTGGTTGATCTGGCACCTGGTGAAGATATTTGTGCGGGTTGTGTGTGTATCATCCATAAATCTTTGTACATTAGTCCATTGGGCACAAATCTACTTAATCTTTGAAGAAGGCAACATCTTCCATCTCTCTTCCTCCTCCTCCTCTGGATCATTTTCCTGAACTGTGGTCTGTTGCTGTTGCAGATGAAGCTCTTGCAGATCTGCAGTGGTTATCTCTTAATTGTCTTCCTCCACCAACTCTTCCACATCCTCGGCACAAACCTCCATCCCCATGGACTTGCCCAGTGCCACAATTTCTTCCACAACAGGCTCAGGGTCCTGAGGCTCATCCCCAAAACCTTCAAAATCCCTCTCTGGGACACAGTCTGGCCACAATTTTCTCCAAGCAGAGTTCAAAGTCCTGCATGTCACTCCCTCCCAAGCCTTACCTATAAGGTTTATGCAATGGAGGATACTAAAATGATCTTTCCAAAACTCTTTTAGGGTCAAATTAGTGTCTGAGGTCACATCAAAGCACCTTTTAAACATTGCTTTGGTGTAGAGCTTTTTAAAGTTGGAAATGACCTGCTGGTCCATGGGCTGGAGGAGAGGAGTGGTATTAGGGGGCAAGAACTTCACTGTGATGAACTTAAAGTCCTCCACAATTTGCTCTTCCAAGTCTCGAGAATAACCAGGAGCATTGTCCATTACCAGGAGGCACTTGAGGCCCAATTTATTTTCCACGAGATATTTCTTCACACTGGGGCCAAACACTTCATGGAGCCAATCAAGGAAAATTTCCCTAGTGACCCATGCCTTACTGTTAGCCTTCCACATCACACAAATTAGCCTTAGCGACACTGCATTTCTTAAACACACTGGGATTTTCAGAGTGATACACCAGTAAAGGCTTCACTTTAAAATCCCCACTAGCATTACTACACAGCATAATGTTAGTTTGTCTTTCATAGGCTTGTGTCCTGGCAGTGCCTTTTCCTCCTGTGTAATGTAGGTCCTGTTTGGCATTTTCTTCCAAAATAGGCCTATTTTGTTACAAACACTTGTTCAGGTTTAAATCCTTCAGCCTCTGCATAGCTTTTAAATTCCTGCACATATTTTTCAGCCGCACTTTTGTCTGAACTGGCTGCCTCACCATGCCTTATCACACTATGTATGCCACTACACTTCTTAAATCTGTCAAACCAGCCTTTGCTGGCTTCAAACTCGCTCACTTCAGTACTCGTTGTAGGCATTTTCTTGACGAGATCATAATGCAACTGCCTTGCTTTTTCACATAGTATTGCCTGCGTAACACTATCTCCTGCTAATTCTTTCTCGTTGATCCACACCAACAACAAAGTTTCCACATTTTCCAGTATTTGCGACCTTTCGGAACAACAGCTTCCTTGATTTTATTTCCCTTGGCCACAATGGTACCGATGGTTTAATAGGGTTTGCCATACAGCCTGGCCAGCTCAGCCACACGCACTCCACTTTCATATTTTGCTATTATCTCCTTCAGTTCTACCGTATTTCTTAGCCTCTTTACCACAAGGCTGGCACTAGGAGCTTTCTTTGGACCCATGGTGGCTTATTTAGCAGTTGGAAGCACTAAAAAGAATGGAATAATGACAAAATGTATGATATGAATGCGTAGGTGGCTGGGGTGGCGGTCACTCGCTGATAAACAATGGCACATTGACTCTGGAGCGTTGTGCCGTCCCAGGCCATGCGTACGTGTCCAGGACGAATGACTTATTCCGAGCGGATCAACTTATACCGAACCAATATTTTTAAGGAAAAAGGTAACTTAATCCGAATTTAACGTAATCCGACACCAACGTAATCCGGGGGTCCACTGTATAAGAGAAAACGGAGTTTGTAATGCTAACTGCATTAGATCACTTCTTTCATAAGAAAACCATAATGTACAAATGAACAGGTGTACATACACCATTTACATACCTTGCAGAAGATAGGCAGAGCGGCTTATGCTGTCAGGAGTTTATTTCATTTTGTCCTTTTTCTATCGCTTAATCACTACACTCTTAATGCTACACTTTGTCACTGAACTTATCTGCTTTAAACTCCACAACTTGCGCCTGTGCTGGCGTGCAGGAACACATTAAAATCACTAAGTGTGTGTTATTAGTCTTGAAAATGCCGTATTAATAAAGAAGATAATAACACTAGTAGTAGGTTGGTAGACAGCAACCACCCAGGGAGGTACTACCGTCCTGCCAGGTGACTGTGAAACAGAAACCTGAAACTGTTTTACATGATGGTAGGATTGCTGGTGTCTTTTTTCTGTCTCATAAACACTCTGGATAACAGGTATATCTAGCTACTTCTACTTACACTTTAGTTCACACTACACAGGCATGCACATGCATATTTATACATACACACATCTAGGTTTTTCTTCTTTTTCTTGATAGCTCTTGTTCTTTTTATTTTCTCTATTGTCCATGGGGAAGTGGAAAAGAATCTTTCCTCCGTAAGCCATGCGTGTCGTATGAGGCGACTAAAATGCCGGGAGCAATGGGCTAGTAACCCCTTCTCCTGTACACATTTACTAAAAAAAGAGAAGAAGAGAAACTTTATAAAACTGGGTTGTTTGAATGTGCGTGGATGTAGTGCGGATGCTAAGAAAGAGATGATTCCTGATGTTATGAATGAAAAGAAGTTGGATGTCCTGGCCCTAAGCGAAACAAAGCTGAAGGGGGTAGGCGAGTTTCAGTGGGGAGAAATAAATGGGATTAAGTCAGGAGTATCTGAGAGAGTTAGAGCTAAGGAAGGGGTAGCAATAATGTTGAAGGATCAGTTATGGAAGGAGAAGAGGGAATATAAATGTGTAAATTCAAGGATTATGTGGATTAAAATAAGGGTCGGATGCGAAAAGTGGGTCATAATAAGCGTGTATGCACCTGGAGAAGAGAGGAGTGTAGAGGAGAGAGAGAGAGATTTTGGGAGATGTTAAGCGAATGTATAGGAACTTTTGAACCAAGTGAGAGAGTAATTGTGGTAGGGGACCTAAATGCTAAAGTAGGAGAAACATGTAGAGAGGGTGTGGTAGGTAAGTTTGGGGTGCCAGGTGTAAATGATAATGGGAGCCCTTTGATTGAACTTTGTATAGAAAGGGGTTTAGTTATAGGTAATACATATTTTAAGAAAAAGAGGATAAATAAGTATACAAGATATGATGTAGGGCGAAATGACAGTAGTTTGTTGGACTATGTATTGGTAGATAAAAGACTGTTGAGTAGACTTCAGGATGTACATGTTTATAGAGGGGCCACAGATATATCAGATCACTTTTTAGTTATAGCTACAGTGGGAGTAAAAGGTAGATGGGATACAAGGAAAATAGAAGCAGTAAGTAAGAGAGAGGTGAAGGTTTATAAACTAAAAGAGGAGGCAGTTAGGGTAAGATATAAACAACTATTGGAGGATAGATGGGTTAGTGAGAGTGTAGGCAATGGGGTCGAAGATGTATGGGGTAGATTTAAAAGTGTAATGTTAGAGTGTTCAGCAGAAGTTTGTGGTTATAGGCGAGTGGGTGCGGGAGGGAAGAAGAGCGATTGGTGGAATGATGATGTAAAGAGAGTAGTAAGGGAGAAAAAGTTAGCATATGAGAGGTTTTTACAAAATAGAAGTGATGTAAGGAGGGAAGAGTATATGGAGAGAAAAAGAGAGGTTAAGAGTGGTGAAGCAATGTAAAAAGAGAGCAAATGAGAGAGTGGGTGAGATGTTATCAACAAATTTTGTTGAAAAGAAGAAAAAGTTTTGGAGTGGTTGGTGCTATTATTTAATAAATGTATGGAAGAGGGTAAGGTACCTAGGGATTGACAGAGAGCATGTATTGTTCCTTTGTATAAAGGCAAAGGGGACAAAAGAGAGTGCAAAAATTATAGGGGAATAAGTCTGTTGAGTGTACAGTCATACCTCGGTTAACGATGCTGTCAGTTAATGATAGTTTCGGGTAACGATATTTATAACGTAAAAAAAATGATTGCGGTTAACGATGTTTGCTTCGGGTAACGACATTCGTACGGACGTGTCCGCGTGGCGCCCAGCTGAGCGCGCACTCCAGGAGTGTCAGTGTGCTATTGTTTACAAGCGGAGCGACCACCCACCCACACCCACGCATTCATACCAGTATATTGTTATTAAAATTATTCCAAACGTTAAAGTCTAATGCCAGCACCATGGGATAAAGAGAACATCATGCAGGGAGTGTAGCATTCATGCAGGGAGTGTAGCAGGCATGCGGGAGAGTGTAGCAGGCATGCAGAGAGTGTAGCAGGCATGCAGGGAGTGTAGCAAGGAGTGTAGCAGGCTGCAGGGAGTGTAGCAGGCATGCAGGGAGTGTAGCAGGCATGCAGGGAGTGTAGCAGGCATGCAGGGAGTGTAGCAGGCATGCAGGGAGTGTAGCAGGCATGCAGGGAGTGTAGCAGGCATGCAGGGAGTGTAGCAGGCATGCAGGGAGTGTAGCAGGCATGCAGGGAGTGTAGCAGGCATGCAGGGAGTGTAGCAGGCATGCAGGGAGTGTAGCAGGCATGCAGGGAGTGTAGCAGGCATGCAGGGAGTGTAGCAGGCATGCAGGGAGTGTAGCAGGCATGCAGGGAGTGTAGCAGGCATGCAGGAGTGTAGCAGGCATGCAGGGAGTGTAGCAGGCATGCAGGGAGTGTAGCAGGCATGCAGGGAGTGTAGCAGGCATGCAGGGAGTGTAGCAGGCATGCAGGGAGTGTAGCAGGCATGCAGGGAGTGTAGCAGGCATGCAGGGAGTGTAGCAGGCATGCAGGAGTGTAGCAGGCATGCAGGGAGTGTAGCAGGCATGCAGGGAGTGTAGCAGGCATGCAGGGAGTGTAGCAGGCATGCAGGGAGTGTAGCATTTATGCACTACACACACAACCCGCACATATAAAAAAGAGAGGAGCTTACGACGATGTTTCGGTCCGACTTGAACCATTTACAAAGTCACACTAACACAAAGGACAGGTGGAAGGGGTATTTATAGGCAGGCAGACAGGGGAGGGCACAAGAAAGTGGTGGAGGGGTAATGGAGGTAGTAGTAGTAGTGGAATCAGTCATATTCTAGGAAAGGAGCACTGCAATGAAGCTGGCTGCCCACATAGGGTAAGAACAAGAACACAGAGGGGGAAAAATGATAGTAAAAAAAAGGATATACAAGGCAAAAGAAAAGAAAGAAAACCCAGAGGAGTTGTGTGTGTATTGTTCCAGTCACGGTATTGTGCCTTTTTTGTTATAATAATAACACAATAATAATCACTCTGACGCATATAAAACGTTAATATAGACAGTTGGCTTAATCCATTTATGATATTTTTTCAAAATTATATAATAAACATTCTACGTAACATATAAACATATAAATTAACATAAATATGAGATGTTTTTCCAGTCAGCTTCACGGAGTGTACAGAATTCATTCGTGTCCAGGCTGGTAACAGCAACAGCAACAGCAGCAACAACTGGTTTGTTTACAAAACTCGCGAACCTTCTACACACTCATTCTGTCTCGTTTTTCATTTAATCTTGTTTATTCACCTCTCACTCTACATTAAGACTGCCTCTACCCCTGCCTGCCTCGAAGTGGAGCCAAGTGTGGTACTTTGACAATGTTGGCCTTGTACATAACAGTAAGGCCACCCACATTCCTCCTGTGTTGAAGGCTCTGGTGAAATGACAGATCCATCCATGATGGGTCCAGGGGAGAGATGAGACTTCTTGCTCTGTTCTCTACTCTGTTGAGCAGTCACAGATGAGATGGGGACAGGCAAACCAAGAAAGTGGAGCATACTCAAGGTGCGAGTGTACTTGTGCCTCATATAAAATCTTGCAACCTCTACTGTCAAGCTGATGCAAGATGCGTCGAAGGGCTGTAAGCTTCTTGGCTGCCTTGTTTGCAAAATGACAAAACCTATTTCATTCAGTTTGGAAACAGAGCTACAAATGTTTCACTTAACATAATGCTAAACAGTTCACCCATCACAAGACTCAGAGGGAAAATTCCTAGGAATCCACCTTGACAGTAGCCTCAAATTCCAGACATGTATACAACAAATTTCCAAGAAAATCTCTAAAACGGTAGGCATATTATCAAAGATACTGTGCTGTGTTCCACAATCAGCTCTCCTTGCACTGTATCATTCACTCATCTACCCTTATCTCACCTATGGAATTTGTGCATGGGGATCAACACTAATCACCTAAGACCATTAATAACCCAGCAAAAGGCTGCAGTCAGAATGATAACAAATTCCCACTCCAGACAACATACTCCACCAATATTCAAAAGTCTAAAACTACTCACCGTCAAGAACATCATTACTTATTATTGTGCCTACTACGTAAATAGAACACTACACTCAAACATAAACCCTCCACTCAAACTTTTCCTCACCAACCTTAACAGGTCGCACGATCATAACACTAGACAGATCACTTTTGGATGTACCCCGTGTCCATATCACACTGTAAAAACTCTATGCACATAAAGGGCCCTAAAATTTGGAATTCATTACCAGTAAATACTAAAGTAACCCAGTCTGAACATCAATTTAAGACTCTTCTCAAAAACCACATGATCACCCTAAACTAAAAACTCAATACTTATCTTTACCAATACATCTCCCAATTATCTAAATCTTAAAACCTCAAAATTAGATGCCCAAAGTTCATACATTACTTATACTACATGGTGGTATAGATACTTGCCCAAAACAATACTGCCTTACACCCAATTGTAGCATTCTCATACTGTAAACTACTTTCAACAATGCACAATGTTTTATTCCCATAATATAATTTAAATATTTACTATTGATATAATTTTTTTTTTTTCAACAAGTCGCCGTCTCCCACCGAGGCAGGGTGACCCAAAAAGAAAGAAAATCCCCAAAAAGAAAATACTTTCATCATCATTCAACACTTTCACCACACTCATACATAATCACTGTCTTTGCAGAGGAGCTCAGATACGACAGCTGAGAATTGTCCCTCCCAGCTGTCACTATCCCAGACCCCTCCTTTAAAGTGCAGACATTGTACTTCCCATTTCCAGGACTCAAGTCCAACTAAATCAATTAACTGGTTTCCTTGAATCCCTTCACAAAATGTTACCCTGCTCACACTCCAACAGATCGTCATGTCCCAAAAACCATTCGTCTCCATTCACTCCTATCTAACACGCTCACACATGCTTGCTGGAAGTCCAAGCCCCTCGCCCAAATACCTCCTTTACCCCTTCCCTCCAACCTTTTCTAGGACGACCCCTACCCCGCCTTCCTTCCCCTACAGATTTATACGCTCTCAAGTCATTCTACTTTGATCCATTCTCTCTAAATGACCAAACCACCTCAACAACCCTCTTCAGCCCTCTGACAAATAATTTTAGTAACTCCACACCTTCTCCTAATTTCCACATTCCGAATTTTCTGCATAATATTTACACCACACATTGCCCTTAGACAGGACATCTCCACTGCCTCCAGCCTCCTCCTCGCTGCAGCATTTGCAACCCATGCTTCACACCCATATAAGAGTGTTGGTACCACTATACTTTCGTACATTCCCTTCTTTTCCTCCATGGATAACGTTTTTTGTCTCCACAGATACCTCAACGCACCACTCACCTTTTTTCCTTCATCAATTGTATGGGTAACCTCATCCTTCATAAACCCATCCGCTGACACGTCAACTCTCAAATATCTGAAAACATTTACTTCTTCCATAATCCCTCTCTTCAATGTGATATCCAATTTTTCTTTATATAAATCGTTTGATACCCTCATCACCTTACTCTTATCTATGTTCACTTTTAACTTTCTACCTTTACACACTCTCCCAAACTCGTCCACTAACCTTTGCAACTTTTCTTTAGAATCTCCCATAAGCACAGTATCATCAGCAAAAAGTAACTGTGTCAACTCCCATTTTGCATTTAATTCTCTATAATTTAATCCCACCCCTCTCCCCAACACCCTAGCATTTACTTCTTTTACAACTCCATCTATAAATATATTAAATAACCATGGTGACATTACACATCCCTGTCTAAGACCTACTTTTACCGGGAAGTAATCTCCCTCTCTCCTACACACCCTATCCTGAGCCTCGCTATCCTCATAAAAACTCTTTACAGCCTTCAGTAACTTACTACCTATTCCATACACTTGCAACATTTGCCACATTGCTCTCCTATCCACTCTATCATATGCCTTTTCTAAATCCATGGGGAAGTGGAATAAGAATCTTTCCTCCGTAAGCCATGCGTGTCGTAAAAGTCAACTAAAATGCCGGGAACAATGGGCTAGTAACCCCTTTTCCTGTATAGCTTACTAAAAAGAAGAAGAAGAAAACCGTCAAAGTGGGATGTTTGAATGTGCGTGGATGTTGTGCGAATGATAAGAAAGAGATGATTGTAGATGTTATGAATGAAAAGAAGCTGGATGTCCTGGCTTTAAGTGAGACAAAGCTGAAGGGGGTAGGAGAGTTTCAGTGGGGAGAAATAAATGGGATTAGATCAGGGGTTTCAAATAGAGTTAGAGCTAAAGAAGGAGTGGCAATAATGTTGAATAATCAGTTATGGCAGGTAAAGAAGGAATATAAATGTATAAATTCAAGGATTATGTGGAGTAAAATAAAGGTTGGATGTGAAAAGTGGGTTATAGTAAGTGTTTATGCACCTGGAGAAGAGAGAAGTGTAGAGGAGAGAGAGAGATTTTGGGAAATGTTGAGTGAGTGTGTGGGGAGTTTTGAACCAAGTGAGAGAGTAATTGTGGTTGGGGATCTTAATGCTAAAGTAGGTAAAAATGTTGTGGAGGGAGTAGTAGGTAAATTTGGGGTGCCAGGGGTAAATGTAAATGGGGAACCATTAATTGAGCTATGTGTAGAAAGAGGTTTGGTAATAAGTAATACATATTTTATGAAAAAGAGGATAAATAAATATACAAGGTATGATATAGCACACAAGGAAAGTAGTTTGTTGGATTATGTTTTGGTGGATAAAAGGTTGACGAGTAGGCTTCAGGATGTACATGTTTATAGAGGGGCAACGGATATATCAGATCATTATTTGGTTGTAGCTACAGTTAGAGTAAAAGGTAGATGGGAGAAAAAGAAAATGGCAACAGCAAGTAAGAGAGAGGTAAAAGTGTATAAACTAAGGGAGGAGGAAGTTAGGTGAGATATAAGCAACTATTGGCAGAAAAGTGGGCTAGTGCAAGTAGGAGTAGTGGGGGGGTTGAAGAGAGTTGGGATAGTTTTAAAAATGCAGTATTAGAATGTGGGGCAGAAGTTTGTGGCTATAGGAGGGTGGGTGCAGGATTAAAGAGGCGTGAGTGGTGGAATGAAGAAGTAAAGGGTGTGATAAAAGAGAAAAAGGTAGCTTATGAGAGGTTTTTACAAAACAGAAGTGTTAATAGAAGAGCAGAGTATATGGAGGGTAAAAGAAAGGTGAAGAGAGTGGTGAGAGAGTGCAAAAGAAGAGCGGATGAAAGAATGGGAGAGGCTCTGTCAAGGAATTTTGCTGAAAACAAGAAAAATTTTGGAGTGAGATAAACAAGGTAAGAAAGCCTAGGGAACGAATGGATTTGTCAGTTAAAAACAGAGAGGGAGTTAGTAGATGGGGAGCTGGAGGTATTGGGTAGATGGCGGGAATATTTTGAGGAACTTTTAAATGTCGATGAAAAAGGGAGGCGTAATTTCATGTACTGGCCAGGGAGGTACAACATCGTTTAGGAGTGAAGAAGAGCAGGATGTGAGTGTGGGGGAGGTGCGTGAGGCATTACGTAGAATGAAAGGGGTAAAGCAGCTGGAATTGACGGAATCATGACAGAAATGTTAAAAGCAGGGGGATATAGTGCTGGAGTGGTTGGTATTTTTGTTTAATAAATGTATGAAAAGGGAAGGTACCTAGGGATTGGCAGAGAGCATGTATAGTTCCTTTATATAAAGGAAGGGGGATAAAGAGAGTGTAAAAATTATAGGGGAATAAGTTTACTGAGTATACCAGGTAGTGTATGGCAGGGTTATTATTGAAAGAATTAGAGGTAAGACAGAGAGTAGGATTGCAGATGAGCAAAGAGGCTTTAGAGTGGGTAGGGGATGTGTAGATCAAGTGTTTACAGTGAAGCATATATGTGAACAGTATTTAGATAAAGGTAGAGAAGTTTTTATTTCATACATTTATTAAACAAAAATACCAACCACTCCAGCACTATATCCCCCCCTGCTTTTAACATTTCTGTCATGATTCCGTCAATTCCAGCTGCTTTACCCCCTTTCATTCTACGTAATGCCTCACGCAACTCCCCCACACTCACATCCTGCTCTTCTTCACTCCTAAACGATGATGTACCTCCCTGGCCAGTACACTAAATTACCGCCTCCCTTTTTTCATAGACATTTAAAAGTTCCTCAAAATATTCCCGCCATCTACCCAATACCTCCAGCTCCCCATCTACTAACTCCCCTACTCTGTTTTTAAATGACAAATCCATTCGTTCCCTAGGCTTTCTTACCTTGTTTATCTCACTCCAAAATTTTTTCTTCTTTTCAGCAAAATTTCTTGACAGAGCCTCTCCCATTCTTTCAACCTGCAAAATACTTTCAACTTGTCCCAATGTAATATCCCCACATTGTTAATTTGAGTAAACTTGCTGTCTGCTATAAATAACAGATGTACAACTTAAACTATGACCAATTTCTCTAGTATTAAGTAGTCTGTAAGCCATTAAATTTAGTCTGCCCATAATGCCATGGCATGATAGTGGCTCTCTTTGCACTGCAACTCATTATTGTAATTACATAATCTCAATGTAAACTTGCAAGGAAATAAAATTTGAATTTGAATTTACAACGTGGTTCTTCATGGTCAGTTTGGAGTCAAATTTCACCCCAATGATATCAACTTCTTCTCCAGGTACCAACACTCTCCCATTCATACTTACTGCTCATCTGGCATTACCATTATGGTGCCTAGAGACCATCATTTGTGTTTTCTAAGATGCAAATGTTACCTGCCATCGGTTTCCCAAAGCTGATATAGCTCTTAGCTGGTGATTGATGTAGCTTAGAGCAGCTGCCATTTCTTCTCTTGGATAAGTAAATGTCAGAGTACAGTCATCTGCATATGCATTGGATTCTGGGATGAGATGGTCATTGAAGTAGACATTCCATAACAATGGCCCAAGCACACTTCCTTGTGGAACATTTGCCCCAATAGGATGTCTTGATGATTCTGTTCCATTGAGAACTACCCTTAGAGATCTACCATGAAGATAATCACTGAGGAGACAGTGTAGAGCCTGCAATTCTCAGTGCTTACAGTTTTGCCAAGAGGCCCTTGTGCCACACTCAGTCGAAAGCACCAGCAATGTCCAGTGCTACCACACAGCTGACTTTGGATTTATTTAGTGGAGAGGTTTAACAACAGATCAGCAGCAGAGTAACCTTTCCTGAAGTCATATTGATGGTCACAAAGTAGTGAGTGGTAGTCAAAAATCTCGGTCATTTGTCTTGAGATTATTGTCTCAAGGATTTTGCTAGTGATTGACAGGAGTGGCACTGGTCTGTAGTTGCTGATTTCTGCTCTGCTCTTCTTTTTGTAAACAGGGACTACATTTGCCTCTTTCCACAGAGAAGGCCATTTACACTGTACTAGGCAGTGCTGAAAGATGCGAGTTAGTCTGCACATCTGCTTGGCAATCTTGGGCTCAACTTGTCTGGGCCCACGGCCTTTTCTTGGTCAAGCGATTTAAGAAGTAAATGCACCTCCTCCTGCCTTATTGTCACCACTGACAGTTTTGACACAGTTCTTGCAGCTAGCCAAGGAGGGTCCCTTGCTGGATCAGGAACTTGCATTTTGGTAGCTAAGTGTTCAGCAAAGAGGTCCGCTTTCTCTTGACTACTAGTAGAGGTGGTCCCATCCTGTCAATTTAGAGATGGAATAAGTTCATCAGGCAGATAACCTTGTCTGTCCTTGACCAGGGACCACCAGGTTTTAGAGCCTACTCTACCTAATGCTAGCTTTCTTTTTGTGTCCACCTCCCATTTAGAGATGACCCACTTTTGAACTTCACCAATATATGTCTCTGTCTCTCTCTCTCTCGTCTCTCTCACACCTACAGTCACTGTATACAACACCTGCAGTCAGTCAGTGTACAACTACAGTCACTGTACATCACCTGCAGTCAGGTAGCTGCCACAAACTGCTGTTGAGATATTTGATGGAAATTTTTTTTTTTTTTTCCCCTTGAATTTTGAGTGCTAGGTTCTGTGAAATTTTACTGTATGGACAGTTGAAAAATAAAAAAGTGAAGACCTTGTTTTAAAAACGAGGTTCAATTGTTTATTGTTAGGTAAAAGAACACAAGTGCAACTAATGTGACATTTTATTGTGGCAACGTTTCACTCCAGAAGCTCCTGGAGAGTGAAACGTTGCCACAATAAAATGTCACATTTGTTGGATTTGTCCTTTTACCTAACATATTGTTGGTAATTCTACCAACATTAATACGGTTGTTTATTACCAAACTGATTCTAATATTATTTAACTTAGCTAATTAAACAAATGTAACTTGAATATTTTTGAGCTGTTTGATGTACTGTTTGACTGTTACACAAATAACCCACACATAGGAGACTGAAATTTATGACGATGTTTCAGTCCGTAGCATCAACTAATCAGTAAAATATTATAACAATATAATATCTTTATTTTTACGTACAAGGTATACAGACCATAGCTGACATCAGTGACATACTACTACAGTGGTACCCCGACTTACGATATTTTTTCATTCCAGAATGCTGTTCAAGTGCCATTACCAAACGAATTTATCCCCATAAGGAATGATGTAAAATAGACTAGTCCTTTTAGACCCCCAAAATTACACTTACAAAAGCATTTAAAAAAATAAACTTACATGTACATAAAAGGGTGAGTTTGGGGACCATCGTAAGTCGGGGTACCACTGTATATAGAAAGCCCCTTGTTATGCTGAGCATTTCCTGCAAATTAGGTCAGTTTTGTCCCAGGATGCGACCTACACCAGTCCACTAACACCCAGGTACCCATTTTACTGATGGGTGAACATAGACAACCGGTGTAAGGAAACGCCCAATGTTTCTACCCTCGCTGGGAATCGAACCCGGACTCTGACCGTGTGAAGCGAGAACTTTTACCACCAGGCCATGGGGCACCGTCAGTGGTCCAAGTCGGACAGAAACGTCGTCATAAGTTTGTTTCCTATGTGCGGGTTATTTATGTATTTTTCCAGTCACGGTATTGTGACTCTTTGTTCTTTTTGTCTATATTATTTTATCTTCTGTTTTAGATGGCTTACAATGCTGCCTGCGCTGGAAATTTTCCCGAAAAGCAGAGAAAGTTGAGAAAGCAGAGTGTTGAGATTGAGAAAGAAATAGCACTGAAGAAAGGGTCCAACTACTACAAGTAAATATTCAATATACAGCCAGGTCTTAATTAGTGCGAGTTTGGAAAGTCCGAATTACACTTTAGTATGAAATCAATTAATGCAGCTTTTTCCCCAAACTCAAATCGTGCATAAAAATTACATGTGATTTCAATGTTGCAATTTCATGTAATGCAACCAATTCATGGGATTCATTATTCACATTAGTCAAGACCTAGCTGTATCTGCTGCTTTTACCCCATTGGTAATAAATAATAATTTATTTAATACTACGGGTGCCCCTCGACTTACAGTGGCTCGACTTACAATATTTCGACTTTACGATGGTGATGAAACTTAAGATAATTACCCAGCATGAAAACAGCAAATCCTTAACTTACATTCATTTATTTACTTTTCAATACTGGTACAGTGGATCCTCGGTTTTTGTCGATAATTCTTTCCAGAATGCTGTTCGAGTGCCGTTACCGAACGAATTTGTTCCCATAAGGACGAATGTAAATTAGGTTAGTTGTTTCACACCCAAAAATGCACTTACAAAAATACACTTGCATAATTGTTCAAGTTAGGAGCTGTACAAAAACCGAGGGTCCACTGTATTTAGTTTATTTACTTGTTCAGTGATAGTAAATTAAAATGAAAATGTTTATTTCGTTGTAAAGCTTACAATGTATGGTTTACATATTATAAAATATTAATTACAAAGAAAGCCACTAGCAGACCTAAGCATTTCAGGCAGACTAATCCTAATTCTGACTCACAAAATCGTAATGACAAGATTGCAAACAGACTATACCACGGGCTGGGATAGAACCCGCATCGGTCTGGAGTTTTATGACTGATCGCAGGTTCTATCCCCGCTTGTGGTATGGTTTAATCCTACTTCTTACTGACTACTCTATATTGACTCAGGTTATAGGGTAGTACATTTTAATGTTCATTATTGCATATTGATATAAAAGTTAGGCAGTTAAAAAGTTTATCATAGGTGTGCCTCATATCTGATTCTGCCACAGAGGGTATTTTAAAGGCGCCTAAAATAAATAAACTTGACAAATGAACACAAATAAATATGTCTTAGAATTGCTTATATTATTAGAATATAGGTTGCAAATGTTGCAGTGTCTCAAATTTGATGTGTGACCTGGTAAAGGGTTAATAAAATATAGCCCATACAGTATAAACACTTATGTTAAAAGGTGCTAGTTTACTAGTGGAACCTGCTGCATTATTAAAGTTAGTTGATAGTTATACTCCTCTGATGGTTGTTGCTACTTTGTATTATTAAATTTAGTTGATGAAGTTATACCCCTCTGATTGTTGTCATTACTGTGTATTATCATAGTACTGTAATTATCATTTACTATTTGTAAATATTGTGTTCTTTTTTTCTATTTTTTTTAATTAAGTAAATGTTTTAGGTTCGATGGTAGCTCACCTTCACCTGCTGAAGAATCAGCATTTACCTTGTCAGGTGACCTAGAGAGAGAGAGCAAGCTGGATGCTGACCCAAGTACTCCGGACCTTAAGGTACACTATCAATCTTTACCACATACCACCCTGCATTCCTCTATGACTCTTTTGGGTTTAGCATTTAGTTTTTTTTTTTTTTTATAACCAGCTATCTTCCACCGGGGCAGGGTGACCTGAAAAAGAAGGAATGTAAAGTTTTTTTTTCCTTCAATGAACAGGCCCCTATCCCACTGAGGCAGGGTGACCCAAAAAGAAAAATGAAAGTTTTTCTTTTTAAATTTAGTAACTCACACAAGAGAAGGGGTTACTAGTACATGGCTCCCGGCATTTTAGTCACCTCTTTCAACACTCTTGGGTTACGGAGGAAGGATTCTTCACCACTTCCTCATGGAGAATTTGATATTATTATTATACAGGTACACTAATAGAGTGAGAAAACATTCATTGTTATCTTTAATTTTTAATGAAGCAGCTTTAATAATCACATTCACAGGAAGGGGAGTAATGGGTGGCCCCGTGGCCTGGCTGGCAAAGCTCTCGCTTCACACACGGAGGGTTTGGGTTCGATTCCTGGCGGGGTGGAAACATTTCAACGCGTTTCCTTACACTTGTTGTTCTGTTCACCTAGCAGCAAATAGGTACCTGGGTGTTAGTCGACTGGTGTGGGACGCATCCTGGAGGACAAGATTGAGGACCCCAATATAAATAAGACGCACTCCTCGATGACACACTGACTTTCTTGGGTTATCCTGGGTGGCTAACCCTCCAGGGTTAAAAATCCAATCGAAATCTTAACATACAGTAGTCCCTCCATATCCGCGGGGATACGTTGCAAGACCTGCCATGGATACCTGAGACTACAGATAGTAGCCCCTCAAGGGAGGTCCTTGACGCTGGTGAGGAGCTCTTGATCTAGGGAATTGGATCTAAATACCTTCCATCCTCCCCCTCACGTGAGCTATATAATCCTATGGGTTTAGCGCTCCCCCATGATTATAATAATGTAGATAGCAAACCCTATGTATGTCTCTTTGTTTTTGCCTTACGTCTTATGAATGCTTACTGTAAAAATCATTTCATTCTATTATGCATAGAGATTTTTTTTATTTTTGTTAACACATCGGCCGTCTCCCACCAAGGCAGGGTGGCCTGAAAAAGAAAATCTTTCACCATCATTCACTCCATCACTGCCTTGCCAAAGGCATTCTTTCACTACAGTTATAAAGCTGGAACTTTGAGATATTCCAGGAAAACAGGGAAAAGCACATTATTTTGGGAGAAAATGTTTTCTATTTATTTTTTTGAGAGCGATCATTATTTGTGTGTAAAAGCATACAAAAGGAGTGTTGTACACTTGTGCAGTTAACCCCCAGTCATAAACACTAGTGGTAGTGGATCAGAGAGAACGTAATACATCATCAACATAGACTTTGGTATGCGCTTGTGGCTATCACCCCTCACTATTATATAAATTTCTTCCCTTGTGGCTGTTTGTATTATTTTGTGGTATGTTGTGTGCTTCTTATATAATTCTTAAAAACATGATAGCTGAAATAATAAAATTGTCAATGACATCAATACAGTGGAACCCCCATATCCACAGATTTGGTATCCACGGTTTCAGTTATCCATGGTTTACTGTGGCTCAAAAATAACCCTTAATGTTGCTTCATAATGGTCCCAGAGTGCAAAAGTTAGTGATGCTGGTAGTTCTTCAAAGCCTTGGAGAAGTGGTGAAATGCTTCCCATCGTTGAAAAATTGCTAATTCTTGACTTATTTTGCATAATTTATCAATTAAACTTTATCATAGGTATGTATGTCAACAAAAAATGACTTATAGGGTTTGCTACTATCCACAGTTTCAATTATCCACGGCAGGTCTCTGAGTGTATCACTGTGGATATGGGGGGAACTACTGTATACGACTTTTCATAGCACCCTAGAGTGACATGCTTCTTTTCGTCATGGCATCTCCAGCACTACTTGGCCTCCTTAGCTCTCCCTTGTCTGTTATAACCTCCTCCCACTTTGTAACAATGCCAAATGGTGATTTTAATAGAGGGAAAACAAAATTTAAAGTAATAAAAATTGTATAAAAATCTCTGAAAATTCATGACATGCTTCAGGATATATTGACTATGGAGTCTTCTTTCAACAAACTGGACATATCCCACCGAGGCAGGGTGGCCCAAAAAGAAAAACAAAAGTTTCTCTCTTTAAATTTAGTAATTTATACAAGAGAAGGGGTTACTGTCCCCTTGCTCCTGGCATTTTAGTCACCTCTTATGACATGCATGGCTCTCACAGGAAGAATTCTGTTCCACTTTCCCATGGAGATAGGAAATAAACAAGAAGAACTAGTAAGGAAATGGAAGAAAACCAGAGGGGTGTGCTAGTTACCATTTTGTCCTAGGCACATGTCGATTAGACACTAGGCCTGTTTTGTGTGTGTGTGTGTGTGTGTGTGCGTGCATGCATGTGCGTGCCTATATGTACTCACCTATATGTGGTTGCAGGGGTCAATTCATAGCTCCTGGACCCGCCTCTTCACTGGTCGATACTAATTCACTCTCTCCCTGCTCCATAAGCTTTATCATACCTCTTCTTAAAGCTATGTATGGAACTTGCTTCCACTATTTCACTCTCCAGATTATTCCACTTCTTTACAACTCTAAAGGCTAAAGAAATACTTCCTAACATCCCTATGACTCATCTGGGTTTTCAGCTTCCAATTGTGGCCCCTTGTTCCTGTATCCCATCTCTGAAACATTCAAGCCCTGTCCACCTTGTCAATTCCTCTTAGTATTTTATACGTTGTTATCATGTCCTCCCTGTCCTCTAGTGTCATCAGGTTGAGTTCCCTTAACCTCTCCTCATAAGACTTACCTCTCAGTTCCGGGACTAAACGTGTTGCAAATTTTTGCACTTTCTCCAATTTCATGACGTGTTTGACTAGGTGAGGGTTCCATACTGGTGCTGCATACTGCAGTATTGGTCTGACATACACGGTGTACAGTGTCATGAATGACTCCTTACTCA